>JASAOB010002720.1:0-46488 GCA_030849825.1 Herpetomonas tarakana | reverse complement strand
TAGAAGGACTGGGGGACCTGCCACGGCGTGGTCTCGAGGTACATGCGGCTGCACCCGTGGCTTCTTGCCACGTCGGCCAGGTGCTGTAGGAACGCAGTGCCGATGCCCTGGCCCCTCCGGTCCTTGCAGCAGCCAAAGTGAGAGAGGTGCATCGCACCCCAGAGGGTCTCGTAGCAGCAGCCAGCAGCGAGGCTGTTGTCAGGCAGGCGGGCCTCGACAGCGTACCGCGTCACCACGTGGTGGTCGACGCCAGGGATCTTCCGCTCCATCGACTCCGCGTCGAGCCAGCCGTCCAGCCGCTTGTCAACCTCGTCCTGGTCACCCGGCACCACCCTCAGCGTCTCGGCCGCCACCGCCCCGCCCGTAGAGGCGTGGTCGGCCTTCCCAGACGGCCGGTCAGTGGAGCACAGCTTCTCAAGAAAGTACCGCTCGTGGCCGACGGGGTAGTTCCGCTGGGTTGCAAACACACTGAAGCCGAGTTTCTCGTAAAAGGGCCTCGCTTGCCAGCTGTAGGTGTCAAGGCCCACGCGCGTGCAGTGCCGCTCCCGCGCAAACTCCTCCACCCGCCTCATGAGGGCTTTCCCGGCGCCTGGGACGCAGACGTGCGGGCTCGTGCACAGCATGTCCACATGCGCCTCCCCCCACGCCGTGTACCCGCTCACGCTCGCACACACCTCCTCCTTCGGGGTCATGGCGTTGAAGGAGAAGCGCTCCTTGGTGTACGCCGGGACGCTGGGGTCCCTCTCCTGCTGGTCTGCGGCAAAGAGTGACAGAATCTGCTGCTCGAGCGTGACATAGTCGCCGTCCGTGTACGTGAGCGCGAGACGGGCCGCCTGCCAGAAAGCGGGGCACCTCCGGAGCATCGCAGCGGCGGCAGGGACAGTCACGACAACAAGGCCAAAATTCTTCGAGTGCGTGCCAACGCCAGTAAAGCAGCAACGACGATAGATGTGGGTATATCCGGATAAGAACGGAACAATAAACAAGGTACTGAGGGTCTTGTCTGTCCGCGTGCAGAGAAGAGGAGGAGGAGGGAGGAGGTGGGGGAAGCAGAAAATAGACCAAAGGGCTCGGAGCCAGCAGTGGGGAGGAGCCTTTTGTGCCTCCTTCTGTGCCGCGTTCCATTTTGCTCTGGAGGGGAAGAGAAGGGCAAGGACGACTAGTGTCGAGGGGGGGGGGATGAAGAGAGAGTAGTCCCTCAGCGACAGCCTCACAACAGCGCCACGCCACTGTACTCCTGCTCGGCCTTCACGCAGTGGTAGGCTCGGTAGTGGTGGTTCAACGAGCGAACGGCGTGGACGGTGTAGACGGAACCCACCCCGCCGTGCACGGGGTTGGGGAAGCAGAAGAAGACTCGTGCGATGCGGCTGTGCACGAGGGCCATGGCGCACATGACGCAGGGCTCGTGGCTCACGTACAGGTCGAGCGTGTTCGCAAGGTACGGCTTCCTCGCCGCAATGGCACGGGACCGGGCGTCCTCCCCCACATTCGACGGGCTCCCGGACTGTCCCTCTTCATCCGATACCTCGGCCAGCTCTGCCTCTGCCTGCAGTGCCGCCAGCTTCTTGAGGGCATGCATCACGGGATGCTCAAGCACGATTCTGCGCGCTGGCGACGGGGGAGAGGAGGAGGAGGAGGCTTCACTCATCTCGCGGTGAGAGGGCTCAGAGGTGTAGGCGCAGCAGGCGTTTGGGTTCCGACGGTCCATCGACGTGCAGCCTTCGCTCGTGACGAGGACGCCAGGTATGCCGTCACCCGCCCCATCGGTGGCACTGCAGTCGCCGATGCTGGCGCTGTCTACGACCACGGCGGCAATGCCCAGTAGCTGCGGATTCGCTCTCACCGTGCGCTCAGCGAGCGGGAGCACAATGGTCTCCATTATTCTGTTCGACGTTTCCACGAAGGCTGGAGATGGCCGTTCTGGCGGCGGTGGCTTTGGGACGGCGAAGGGCCACACCGCGTTCCATCCCAGCCAGTCCTCAGGCACCTGCCGCGGTGGGCGATCCGGCACGGTGACCGCGTGGAAGGAGATGCCCTCCGCCACCTCCGCGCCACACCTCTCCACCACTGCTTGGACAAGGGCCGCGTAGTGCTGTTGTTTGAGGCCCTCGCCATCCCTTGGAGAAGAGGAGGTCGCTTCGTCACATTTTCCTGCCGACCGCTTGTCCGTTTCCCGGTGGGGCTGCCCAAGCTCCACGAGCACCTCCAGCGTCCCCGGCTGCTGCGGTGATTTCCGAATCCTCTTCAAGTGATCCCCGGAGGGTAGGGACGATGGAGGGAGCGCAGCAACGGCAGCAGCGGCCTCGCTGCGTTCCTCAAGGCCTGACAACGGGTACAGCCGGTTGACCAGTTGGAGGAGTGTCTGGGCGTGTTTGGGGTACGGCAGCTGCGCCACCACCGCGGGCACGAGGTGCGGAGGCTGCTCGGGCACAACGACCTCTTCCATTACGCTCCGGAAGGAGACAGGAGGAAGTTGTCGGGTCCACCGCCACCAATGGAATGATGGGTAAGCCTTCTCACCCTCACTGCTGGTCAAATGAAAGCTCTCCCCTCCCTTTTGTCGTTCAGGGATCCTCAGCAGATCATAAAGTGACTATGCAGGGAGCACAGAAAAAAAAGGAAAAAGACAGCTGTGCTGCAGCGAAAGGGAAGCAAGGGCATATCGTTCTGTGCAGCGGCATGGGATTATGGCAGTGAGCCACTCTTCCGCTTCTTCCTTCTTCATTCGACTAATGTCCTTTTTAGTGTACACGTATGTGTTTCTGTCTGTGTGTGTGTGTCTGTGCGTCTGTGTGTCTGTGGATTGCTGCTGCGTGTGCGATGAGGTAGTTGTGGAAAGCAATCTGAAAAGGATCATCCGTCCTGTCTCTCTCTCTCTCTCTCCACTCTCTCCACTTTCATCGCTTGTAGGAGATGCGGTGAACGCTGAGGTGCTCTCCTGTGTATCGGCGCACCACCGCGACCATCTCCGTCAGCGTGTCGCCCGCCTTCCCCGCTGTGCGCGGCGGCCATCCGCAGTGCTCCCGAAACGCTTCCTCGACAGCGGCAGCGACCTCCTCCTCGTCGTTCTCTTTGATAAGGACAAGATAGCAGACACCGTCGCGGCTGAGGTACTTGGGCAGCATGCGCAGGAAGCGGTCGAGCACGACGCGACCGCGCGGTCCACCGCACCAGGCTGCCGTGATGACATCCTTCTGCGCGATGGCGTCCTGCAGCTCCTCCAGTGAGGTTGGCACGTAAGGAGGATTGAAGAGCACGACATCAAACATCGAGCCCGGGGGGAGAGGGGACAGCAGATCGCCACAGTACAAGTGGAGTACGCTGGGGGAGGAGGATGGGGTGGAAGACGCTTCCCCTACCCCGGACGAGTCGCCTGTGGCACTGCTCTCAAAGCACACAAGCGAGTCGTCCCCTTGCGCAGTGCCCTCCCCTTGAATACAATCCCCAAAGTACTTCCTCAGCGTGCTTTGCCACGTCAGAGCGGTCGCCTCCAAGGCGATGGGGTTGACATCCACGGCGTAGTACTGGGTGGGTGATGGCTTCGCTCCTCCTGCTGCTGCTCCTGCTGTTGCCTCACCAGTGTTCATGACAGCGAACAGGTGGGTGATGACGGTGCCCGATCCGCAGCCCACCTCCACGCAACGCCGCGGGGAGAGTGCGTGCAGGGCCTCCTGGTCCTTATCGAGGGCCGCGAGAAACAGGAACGTGTCCGCTTCCGGCTCGTAGACGCTGTCTCGCAGCCGCGCATCGTCGATGCAGTGGTAGTACTCTGGGGTCTTGTACGCGGAACCCATCCCGCTGCTTCCCCGTCGACGGCTCGCACGCTGCACACAAGAGAAGAAGAGTGTACTATGTATCTCTGTGTGTGTGTGTGTGTGTATGTGTTGCTCTTGTCAACTACGCATGGGAAGAGCACAAGCTACGGAGGAAATAGGAGATAACGAACGCAATCCAGCTCGGCTTCCTCTACATCACCCCAATATGCGCTGCGCGCCACCACAGGTTTTCACCTCTGCTCGTCTTTGCTTTACTGCTGTCGAGCCCCTCTGCCGCGGTGTTTCAAAGTTGTCCCCTGGACACACACACACACACACAGACACACTCGGCACTGATAGTTCGTCCTCCCCTCATACCCCATCCACCGCCCCTCTGTTACTTCGGCTGCGATTTTCTCGGCCTTCCCTCGATCGGCTGAATCAGCTCCGGAGCCTTCCGGATGATGGCGTGAGACCTACCTTTGCCGTCGCGGCACAGCGTCTCTCGCACCTCGGCGTCTGTGTGGGTGTCGGCGAGGGACATGACAGTAATGTCCAGAAGGGCGTCAACGACGTCATTGCGGCTGAGGCCGGAGAGGCCGGCGGTGTCCTCCTCGTGGCTTTCGGGGCGGTCCGCCGCCACCACCGCGGCGGCCCACGGCACCGCCGCTGTGTTGTTGTTCTTGTACTTTTTCTTCTCCCTGTTCGTCACGGACGGGCACAGGGGGGTGAAGTCGAGGACGGAGCGCAAGGCCTGCGAGCTCACCGTCCACGGCTTGACCCTTCCCGCGGCCTCGCTCGAGACGATCAAAGGGGTGTTCCGCAGGTCATTGGCAATCAGCAAAAGGTTGCGCAGGGGAAGCACGTCTCTCGTGTCCTCTACACGTGTTGCTGCTTGCGCTGCCACGGTGGCTGTCTCCTCACCGGGGATGTCGCCCGCACTCGCGGCTTGGGGAGTCGAAGGAGCCGAAGAGGGCCAACTCGCGAGCAGGGTGTTGTGCACGAGCACCCAAGGACAGTGTGGCATGAAGAGAATCAGGACTTCATTGCCACAGCTCGCCGGGCTGTATGCCCCCACGCGATTCTCGCTCTCCATAGTGATGCCAAGACGGCGGCAGCACTCCCCGTGGAAGGCGTCGATGGCAAGGGGCTCAAAGAAGCTCGTCTCCACAACAGCAACAGGGCTCTCCTTCTCATTGTCCTTGTCCTTGGCGGCCCACTGCGCTAAGCAGTCCACACACGCACCGCGAAGCGCCACAAGCGTCGCCATTTGAAGAAAGCTGGTGCGGCTCTCCTTGCGCGAGAAGGGCCCGATGCCGAGGCCCACGAGACGCACCCGCAGCGGCGTCGCACGAGGACAGGAGGAGGAGGAGGAAGGAGAGCAGGCGGCGAGGCCGCGCTCGCGATGCGCTCGATAGCGCCTCTCCATAAACGCCTTCACCGCGGGCCACAAGGCATCGCTAAAGAAGGACGCAGGTGTGCTTGCTGCGCTTGCCGCGGGAGAGCGAAGAGCGTGGGCGGAGCGGCGGAGGTCCTTCACAAGGCTGTTCACCTGGTTCGTCATGGCGGCCTGCGCGCGCTGCGTCTCTTTGCTGTTCAGTTCCCCTTTTGCTCTCGCCTCGTGTCCCTGGCTCCTCTTCCCCCTCCCCGCAGCGCTTGTGGTGCTGGGAGGATTCTTGCCCTGTGTGTGTTTCCCTCCGCCTTGCTTCAACATGTCGCGGAGAGATTCGTTCAACTCCTGCTTCGCGTTCTTCCTCCTCTTCCCCCGGGCTGTCTTCCTTGTGCGTGTGTGTGCGTGTGTGTGTGTGTATGTCCAACGCGATGTGGCATTTGTCAACGGAATCATGGGTGCAATATGAAAAGAAGGAACAGCAGCAAAAGGTCACTCCGCGGCTGCGGCTAGGCACCACAGGGCACAACAATAATACCACGGCATCCCGTTCCACCACAAGCATCTCCGTCTCATCGGCAAAGGCTGACAAGCCTCCCTCCATTGACGAGTTTTGTTGCTGCCGATGATGCTGTTTGGGGGGGGGGGAAGGCAGAAGGAGAGGCGTTGTCGATGAGAGATGCAGAGGAGAGGCGGGACAGCAAAGGGCCTCTCTCCATAGTCTACAACAACAAGAAAAAACAGAGGAAACGAGTTGTACAAGATCTATCGCTTGCTGGCTTTCGCGAGGCGCATGCGTAGGTGCTCGGTCGCCACGGCCAACTGCGCGAACGTGGGGAGAAAAGCGCGGAGGTGCACCGTTCGCTCCGTTTCGAACGTGAGCACTGCAGTGAGAGCCGCCACATCCGCCGCTGTCGCGCACGTTGGTGGTGTCAAGACGCCAGCCTCTGTCACCTTGCTCGAATGCGGCAACTCTGCGAGCACGCAGCGCCGAGTGCCGATCTCGCGGATGGACTGCTCCAGCGCCTCAACGGCCCGCATGTGCTCGGCCACCACGGACGGGTCGATCCCAGCACCACGATCCCCACGTGGCCGTGATGATGGCAGTGTGCTGCCGTCCCCCGCCGACACCGCCTCATGAATCGCCAGGAGTTGGGAGTGCAACGAGGCACAGCCGCTCAAGAGGGAGTCCAGGACCTGCCCGACGGGGCCCGCTCTATCGTGTGTGTGGGCCTGGGCGGCGTGCAGTCGGTCCTTGGCGACAACGGCCTCGGCGAGCTGGTCCTTCTCCTTCCGCGTGTCGGCGAGCTCCTTCATGAAGTAGGCCAGCCGCTCTTGCAGCTGGCTGCACCTGGCGCAAGACCGCCCCGCCGGTGCTGCTGCTGCTGTTGCCGTCTGCGTCTGCGCCACCCTCTCCTCTAGCCTTTTCGCGCGAGCGTCGGCTGCGGCAAGGAGCCGCCCTAGCTCTTTGTTCCGCCTACGCAGCTCCTCCACGGCGATGCTGGCCACGCGGTCCCTTCCTGGGCTGCCGTCGGCGCCTCTGTTGGTGTGCGCTGACGCATCCGCCTCCTCAGAGGGAGAGATTCTCTGCAAGGTCGCCTGTCGCACGCGCTGCGTCTCGCGCCGCTCCAACGCCGCGATGTTCCTCCGCAAAGCCACAATAGTGTCCTCCTGTCCCTTAGCCGATGTCTCCGCGATGCGCTGAGCCTTCACAGCCGCTGCCTGTGCCGCCACAAGCTCATCTCGTCTTCTCTCCAGCGCACTAATCTTCTTCAGTAGCTTCGGCACCAGTGCGGCGAACTCGGAGTGCTCCTTCTGCATTGCCGCGTTGGCCTCTTGCGACTGCAGCCAGGCATCCTGCTTCTCGCGCAGCGACGCTTTCAACGAGTCCACCTGCGCCTCCACGCGCTCCCGGGCGCCTTGGACAGTGGCGTGCTTCGAGGAGAGCTCGCGCAGCTGCGCCTCCAGCGCAGCCACTCGTGAAAGAAGGTACTGTTCTCTGGACTGTGCCTGTGGGTCCACGTGGGGTTGGCATGGCAGCTGCGAGGGCGGGTGCGGGAGGGTTGTTGTTGTTGTGTGAGGGGCAGGCGGAAGCGGAGCGGGCGTCGCCGCCTGCTGTTGTTGCACGTGTTGAGAGTCCGCACTTGTGTGCTGTGCCGTCAGGAAGGAAGACGAAGACGGTGTCGGCACTCCCGCGGCTCTCGCAGGAATGGGGGACGGTTTGCTGGAGCTGCTCCGTGTGGAGTTGTCGTTTGCGCCGGCTGCGTCTGCCTGCCGCTTGCTCTTTTGCCGCGGAGGTGGTGCAGCAGCAGGCACGGCGCCATCGCCGTAAAAGACAGCGTCCGAGGAGAACCGCATGATGCGCAGGGAGTTCTTCGCCTCGCAGACGGGGTTGGGCACGGCAACCACGTGCACCGCACACATCGCCGCCGTTGATACGTTTTCTTGCAAGAGTGTCAGCAGCGGCGTGCGTGCCGGGTACGTTCGCTGCTGCATGGGGTGCTGCTGCTGCTGCTGCACACGCCGCCCCTTCCCGTCTGCCTCATTCCCGCCGCCCGCAGTGCCGAGAATCAGAGTCAAGGCTTGTAGGAGCTCCTGATCACTGCCTGCGTCCACGAGCACCACGCGGCCGTAGCCATCCTCCAGCTGCACCGTCACAACGCACGCCGTCTGCCCCGCAAACGCGGCGGCGGCACGCGCGGCAGTGTCCCTGCTATGGATGTCGTCGCTGCCCTCGTCTCCCTCATGGGCGGCTGCCAACGCCGCGTGCCGACTGGAAAGTATGCTCAACACGCTGCCCCACTCGGTGGCCGAGTGCTCGCGCGGGATGCACTTCCACGAGACTTCTCGTAGCCCTCGCACTCTCCGCCCGCCTTGGCTTCCCTCGCCGGTCAGGGCGGGCAGCTCGTCCACAACGGTCCTGTCCTGTGCTGAGGCCGTCACAACCGACACGGACGCCTGGCGGCACCCAGATGCGTTGTGGAAGAGAAGGGGCAGGAGACTGGTGTACAGCTCCATGGCCACCTGCGTGCAGTCCTGCAGGCTTGACGACAAAGCGGATGATGAGGCAGGGAGGAGAGGTGGCGCTGGAGGTTCCGTGCCACGTGCGGGCCTTCTCTGTGTCGACCTTGCTGCTGTCGCCGCTGTGGCGGCGGGTAGGGCAACGAGCAGCATCGCGTTGTGGCCGTCGCGCACCGCCTCCAGCAGCGGCCCGTTGATGTGCTTGGCGAGGTCGTGGGCGGGGCTGAGAACGTGGGAGAAGGGTAGCGGCAGTAAGCGGCCCTCGTGCTGGACACGGACGCCATCCTCGAAGACGGCATCGAAGAAGCCATCCTCACGGGCCGAGTGAGGGATGACGCAGTACGAGCGCATGTCTAACGTCTAGCAGAAGGAAGGAAGGAAGGCACGGAAGGTGGAGAGCACCACACACACTACATTCCTCTTTCCTTCTCTCTCTCTCTTCTCCTTTTTCGCTTTCTGTGCACGCGGTTCGCTGGCAGTTTGCCAAGGAGGAAGTGCGCAACAGGCAGCCGGGCAGTTGCTCCCGCTGTCTGTCTGTCCCATACGGGTGTGTGTGCTCATCCCGCGTCTCCCTCACACACGCTCAAACACTCCACCACACACACACACACATACATGCGAACCGCCATGTGAAGCACGGCTGCCAACACGAAAGAGTTTGCACGTGGAGAGCATCTCAGGAGCCTCCTCTTCGCCATCATGATTAGTGTCTTCATTGCTTTAGTTGAGGGACATAGGTCTGCAAACGGCGGAGGGAGAAGATAGGAAGAGACGAGGAGGGGGGAGGGAGGTCGAGAATATGTGTGAATGTGAGCATCAATGGGAGGAGGGAGTGGGGAGGGGAGGGGGGGTAAAGGCGAGACGTCATGAGAGCGGAAGGCTGTGCGACGGGCAAGGGATGCAAGTCAGATAGCCCCCAATCGGCCAACCCATCCATCACTCCCCGTCCGCTCGCCAAGAATAAGGGTCAAATACGCGGCGGCAAACGGGGGAGGAGGAAACGTGAAATAGAGAAATGAGGTCAAGGTCGCAGCGGGGGGGAGAGGAGAGGGACCCTCAGAAACCACGGAGAGGAAGGAAACGCAGTTCCCAAATCCAAGCAGCAGCATGAGGGGAGAAGATGACGACTGCCGTAAATGAGTCTCTACAGGAGTAACAGCAGGAATAACAATAGTAACAATGACGCTATGCCCAACAGCGTGAGGGATGATAGTTATGGTGGGGGGAATGAAGTCAATGACCAGCGAGATGGTGAAGGAGAGCATGGGAGACACGAGAGCCAGTGCAAGCGCACACACTCACACACACACTCACTCACGTCAACCACCTGGCCCTTCTCAGAAAGGCGGAACACATCAAACAGGAGCTGTCTCCGTTTGCCTATCCCCCCCCCCCTTGTGTGTGTGCGTATGGGTGTCGGGGTTGGGAGAGCCGGGAGGTAGCGTTACGGCTGGAGGGCCTTGTCGGACCGAGGATGGGAAGAAAAGGGGAGAGGGGGTGTCCTCCCCCCTCCCGCCCTCCTATTCTCTGTCTCTGCCCCCCATTCACGTAGCGTGGACGGGCACACCGTGCTACTTCTTTTTCTTTTTTCCCTCCTCCTTGGGATCATCCAGCAGCTTCCTCACTGCCTTGTGCACATACTCGGCGGAGGCCTTCTCCACATTCCCCTCCGCCGCATACACCATGAACAGCTCCAAGGCTAGCTGACCCTGCACCTGCGCGTCGATGAACGGGCCGGCACGCAGGAGTTGGGTGCAGAGAATGTGCGCGTCGCCGCGGATAACCGAGGCGCCGCGAATGAGGCCGCCACCCTTGGCCAGCGGATTCACCACACGTGTCTCCACTTCGTCGCAGAGCGCGCGGTAAAAGTGACGCATGTGGGGAATCATCGTGGGCCGCCGATACACCGGCATGTGCACGAACCAGGGGTGGGGGCTGTAGCGGTTTCCGCCATGCACGTCAACGTACCCGTAGGTGCGGATGTCTTCGTCCATCAGCTGGTACATCATGCTCTCCTCCATGCGAAACAACGCAAGCAGCGCCTCGTACTGGTCGTCCGTGAGGGACACGTCACCGTTGAAGGTGGGCTGCCCCGTACTGCGCGTGACATCGCTGTTCCTAGCGCCAATATCCGTACCGCTGCGGTTACCGAGGAGGAGCTGCCGGTACTTCTCCGTCCCGATGTGCAGGTGGGCGACAACGAGGTCGACCTGTCGGCAGTGGCCGCCCTGCCCAAACGTTGGGTCAGTGGGAGAGCACAGGTTCTGCCCCGCGCTGTCGTCACCCCTCATGGAATCCTCCTCCACCCCGGAGGAAGCGAGGGAGGCCCCGCATGTGTCCGTGGGGTTCTCTTGCAGAGGGTCGGTGGTCTGCGCGCGCATCTGCAGTGTGGGGCTTCCAACCGTCTCCCCATCCTCCTTGCTGGCGGCACCGGTGGTGGTGGTGGTGCTCCCGCTGGACGACTTGTGCTTCTGCCCTGGTGGCGGCACGGTGACGTCTCGGCCGAGCTTTTTCTCCAGCTGCCTTATCTTCGCCGCCGCCGCCAGCAGCATGAACTCGGCGTGGAAGAACTTGTATATGCTGTGGGTTTGCTGCAACTCGAGGACGTGGTTTATGTTCATGCCGTACTTGACGATGCCGATCTCGGAGAGGTTGTTGTCAATGAAGAAGACCGAGTCCCAGAGGCCGCTCTTGGCGAGTGACCAGGCGACATCCATCTTGTGGAACACCTTGCCGTCCACGCAGGCGGTGCTCGTGGACGGGGTGAAGAGGGAGTTGAGGGTGGCGAGGGTGATGCCCCACGTGCTGGGCCGCAGCACGAGCCACCGGATGGGGCCCTTGCCCTGTGGCCCGTGCAACTTTGGCTTTGCGTTGATGTCGTACATGAAGTTCGTCTCATCGGGACTCTCCGCCACGCCGCGCACTGTTGTGAGCCGAATCAGCGCGGTGCCCTTCTCGAATGTCGTCACCTCGTCCGTCACGTGCGTCTTCTCCTTGGTGCCGCCGCACGAGAAAATGGAGCCTGACTTCTTCTTCTTCTTTTCCCCGTTCGTTGTGGTGCTGTCCGCTCGGCTCGCCAACGAGGAGGCGTCGTCACCCGCTTTGGCCGACTCGCCGCCACCACTGTTTGTGCTGCTGCCGCCGTTGGGAGCGAAGAACTTCTCAAGGTACCGCAGCCGCCCTTTGCCCGGGTAGAAGACGTCGTCGATGCTGCCCTGCGACAGCAGCAGATGCCGCGCATTGGGCAGCGCTTTGAAGAGCGGCAGCAGCTGCGCAGAGTTGAACACGGCGTTCTGCCGCACCCCGGCGGCACCAGAGGCTACTAAGGTGTCGTCCACGTCCCATATGAAGAGCATCTTCCGCGCCGCAGTGGAGACGGAGCTACGCGCGCGGGTGCCACTGCTGCCGCTGCCGCTACCACTGCCACCACCACCACCACCACCCGTGGAGGTAGAGGGGTGTCGTGCGTTGGGGCTCGTGGCTGGGGATGCAGACAGCGAGCCGGAAGGGGGCTGTTGTTGCCGTCGCTGCTGAGGAGGGGAGTTGCTAGGGAACAGGAGCGATGTGCCTGGCTGCTGCCCGCAGAGGGCGGTGGCCGGTGGCGATGGTGCGTCCGGCACGAGGGGTGAGGACAGCGTCAGGACAGAGTTCGAGCTAATACTCCCCAGTCGCATGACGGGGTGCGGTTCGTCGTGCCCGTTGGTGGTGCCAGACGTGCCGTCGGTGGTCTGCCCGCTACCCTTGCCTGCCCCGTCCTCCGTAGAGTGCGTGCCGTTGCTGGCTGCCTCCTTCCTTCCTGCCGACGCCGACGCCGGCGGCTCACCGTCCTTCTCCTTCACCGGCGTGGCGGCGACATGGACGGGGACCGAGGAGGCAGACCTGCCCAAGCTGTCATACACCGTGCTGCGGACCGGCAGGGGGCCGGCCTTGATCGCGCGCACGGTGGAGTCCAGCTCCTGAAAGGTGCGTAGGACAACAAACTGGGGATTGATGTCGACGGCTGAGACGCGGGTGGCAGCGGCACGGGCGCTGGCGTCGGAGTTGGCCGCCCGTGCCGCTGCACTCGGAGAGCGTTTGGGGGAACCAGGTTCCGCGCAGTTCATCTCTCTCTGTTGTGTCCCACAGGGGGGTAAGGGGAGAAAGGAGGAGAAAGGAGGGGATGGAGTGGGGGATGGAGTGTGGGCCGCGTCGCTGGGAGCGCGGGATAGGACCGATAAAAGAATGCTACTCTACTGGGTGAGTAAACAGCCGCAATAGGACAGAGGAGAGAGGAGAACGCAGACACAGCAGAGGAGCACAAGGTGTTGGGGGGGAGGGGGGGGGGAGAGAAGTGCAGCATCTGCCTCCCTGCGCGCGCGTGTGTGTGTGTGCATGTGTGTGTTCTGATGTTGCTCTCGCAAGCCCTCCGCTTGCAGCCTCCGTCGCGCTTCCGTTCTTGTTGTTCGTGTTCGTGTGTGTCCAGTATACAGACGACGAACCATCCGCACAGTGGCACTGCCAAAGAAAGCCACGTACACGGATAGGTAATAAAAAGCGGAGAGAGGGGGGGAGAGGGGGGAAACAGGCGATGGTACATGGGTATAAGAGAAAAAGAGGAAACGCAGCTCTGCCCACACGCCACCGACATCCTCCCCCCGCTCCATCCTACAGGTTCATGTAGTTGTCAACGAGCTGCTGCTGGATGCGTTCGCCGGTGATGCACTCGCACAGTATCATGCCCAGCCATGCCAAGAAACTCACGCAGACCAGCCCAAAGACAACGAACAAAGGCACGATACAGGAGGAAAAGTGGTAGACCAACATGGAGCACAGCTGGTTTACAGGCTGGTCGCTGTCAGACTGGCTGTATACCTTGGTGAAAGGAAAGTACGCAATCATGCACAACATCGTGGGCACGCAGCAGAGACCAAACCATCGGGAGAAGTTCGCGTACACCAGCACCAGTGTCACGGCAATGCTGGACAGCGCGGCGACAGCGAAGAAGATTGACAGGAACACCTTCGCGTTGGCGGGGCAGTTGGAAATGTTCAGCAGGAAGATGAACATGCTGACAGCAACTGCGACAATAAACGCGGCAGTGAAGAAGACGAGCACGCGGGTGGCAATGTCGGAGGGCTTGATGCGCTCCTTGCGGTGGGCATCCGATTGGTCGGTGTCGACAAACATGACCGCGAAGCCGAAGGTATCACAGGAATGGGAGAACACCGCGGTACGGATGTGGGCAAAGATGGCCATGAAGAACGAGGCGCAGGCGCAGCCAACGAACAGCCAGAAGCACACCTCGTCCCCCTTGCTCTTTGGCAGATCATCGCGCTCCGTGAACAGGAAGAGCTGCACAATGATTTGCGGTACGGCGTGGCAGACGCCGTGGGCAATCAGGTTCACGCTGATGGCATTCCGCAGGTCGTAGCGGATAATGAAGTACCGCGACTTGTCCACGCAGAGCTCGTAGCGCAGCGCCGTCACCACCAACAGGATCTGATACACAGGCAGGGCCGGAATGATCACAAAGTTGTTGTTGGGGAACGCCCAGCGCTGGTTCTCGTACTGTGCAACCTTGTCCTGCTCCGTTCGCAGCACAGACACGAGCATGATGACGTAGCCGACGCCGTAGCAGATGACGGTCCAGTAGCCATTGTTCTTCTTCGCACCGCTCTCGAACCAGTTCACCGCGCCCCAAATCACCGTCGCGGTGAAGAGCAACGCGACGAAGACGCTGACCCAGTTCGCCACCTGATTCACCACACCCATCACGCGGAAAAAGGCGTTCATCCAGACCTGCTTCGTCTCAATGTTCTCGCGCAGGTGGGGGCAGTCGAAGAGCATCTTGATGAACTCGAACCCGGAGTACCGCATCAGCACCATCTGCCGCAGGTTGATCCGCAAGCTCGTCACGTTGCACAAGCAGCGGAGGTAGTCCGCCTGGTCTGCGCCGAGAATGTCGTTGCGGTACGGATCGCCGGAGAGCACCATGTCCAGCTCATTCTGTAGAATCACCTGCACCTCGGGGTCGTTGAGGTCGGTGTAGCCGGAGTCCAAGAACGTCTTGATCAGCAACGGGCACCCTGCCGCGGCGCGCACAAGATCGGCGTTCACCTGTGTCGTGCCCGTTTTGAGTGTGGCAAGGATGATGTTAATGTACAGCTCCTCGGGCGTGCGCAGGTACTGCAGGACGCTCTCCCGCAGGTTGATTTGATAGTTCTCAGGCTGGTCCTGCTGCGCTTGGGTGTTCGTGGAGTAGGAGTCATCGCTCTGGCTGCTCGTCGTGGTGGAAGAGTACGGATCGTGGTTGTGCACACCGTAACCCCAGTCATCGCCCGCGCTCGACGTCGACGTAGAGTTCCCGCCGCTCGACGAACCGTACCGTCCGCTACCATCAGGGCGGTCTGTCGGGTACGGCTCGTGGCTTGGCTCGTTGGCCCCAACGATGCCCTTCACACTGCGCATGATGAAGTTGCCAAGCCATCCACCACCACCACCACCCACGTTGTGGCTGCCACGATTTACGCGTCTGCCGCTGCTCGCACGGCCGGAAGCAGAGGCATCGTCACGGCCGTGGCCACGAGCAACGGCATCATTGTTGCTGCTGCTGTTGTTGTTTGTCGCACTGTTCATCTCGTTGCTGTCGCCGTCGGGTACTACATCGAGTGCCGCCATGTGCGAGTTCTCCTCATCGCTAGAGTCTTTGAAGTCCACCTGCAGTCGCTGTGACGCCATCTATTCACCTAAGCCTATCCGAGGGGGCGGGGGGGGGATAACAAGAGATAGGAAAGATAGGAAAGACAAGAAACGTTTGCTGTGCACCTGACAGGAAGCGGCGACTCCAGGAGGAGAGGATGGGTCTCCGCACGGCCCTCCTCCCTTGGCCCTTGTCCTCTTATCCTCTTGTTGTTGCTCTTTCGTTGGCATCCCTCTGCTGCCTTTATGGTTTCAGTTTGTGTGCCGCGATACCTGAACGACCCCACTCCACTTGATCATTCGTCAACGTCAACAGATGCGCCAGTACGTGGGGCCCTTGTTTGTCGTCGCTATAACTCGCTGGACATCTCGATGAGACGGTCACGCAGCACCTCCAGCTGCAGACGCTGCGCCGGGTCAGCTACCTGCGCGAGGTCCTGGCTGGTCATGTTCAGAATCCTGTCTACATCCTCTTCGCTCATCGCACTGATAATCTCAAGCACCTCATCCTGTTGCTGCTTGGCTGCGTCAGCCTTGCCGGAGTCCTTCTCCACCTCGGTAGCTTGCCGCTTCGACGCAGGTCCACCCTCACCGCCACCGTCGGCAGCCCTCTTCTTGCTCTCCTCCGCCTCCTCGGCTTCCTCGTCATTGTTCAGCGCGTCGTAAGCGGACGTCGAGCCGCCCTGGAACGCCTCGGCGGGCAGCGACGAGCCGCCGCCAGCAGAGCCCTCCGCGGGCAGTCGCCCCGCGTGTTGCAGGATCATCACCACGGCGGAGCGCAAGGCGGGGTTGTCAAGCAGTAGTGCCCGTGCGTCGCGGCGGCGCTCAAGTGCCAGCACGCGCAGCTGCTCCACCGCCTCGTACGCGTCCTCGGTCGTCATGCTCTTGAGAATGTTGAAGACGATGCCCTCCCCGCGGCCGAGCACGGGGTCCTGGAAGCCGCGGGGGAACGTCATGCCCTCGCGGCGGCGCTCCGCGTAGAGACCGCCAGCGCCACCAGACCCTCTTCCCCGACTCGCAAACTTGAAGTCGCGGCCACGCTCCTTGGCCTCCGCCACACGCATGGCCCTGTCGCCAAAGGTGGTGCCATTCAGGCGGGAGATGGCGTCGGCCGCGGTGCGCTCGTCCATGTATTCGACAAGACCGTGGCGGTAGTCGATCCCGGGCTTGGGGTCGAAAATCTTGAAGTCCACCACGCGGCCGACACTCTCAAAGTGCTGCCGCACTTTGTTCTTGTCCACGCTGAGCGGCACACCGGTGAAGAAAACATTGACATTCTGCGAGCGGCGCGGGAAGCTGCCATACGTCGTCGGCGGGCCGCCTGTGCCCCTACCGCGGCTGTAGCCTCGACCGTAACCCCGCTGCATGTGCTAAAGGAAGAGCGAAAGAATGTATACCCAACAGGATGGAAAGCGGGGAGCTCCTATGCTGCGCAAGAGAGGGAGAAGACGAGGACGAGTGAGCACACGAATGCGCGGGTGGGGGGGGGGGGAGGGGGGGCATCCTTGCCACATGCAGCAAGAAGCAGTAAAGAAAGAGCCGCCATATCACACCTGCAGGAAACACAGCGACACATCATATAAGAGGAGGGGAACGGGGGGAAGGTCCCTTCTCTTCCTATTCCTTGACGAGACAAACGATGGCTCTGTGACAAGACGGCAAACAACACTACGACACCCATCCATGCAGGGAGTGCACCACACACTCCCATGGCTCTCCGAACCGATAAACCGGGTGTGTGTGGAGGAGGGAGGGGGGGAACTAGAAGACACATCCTCGCACGTAGTGGTCCCCCGCTCTCCTTCTGCTCCTTCTCTCAAAACTGCTCCCCCTCGTCGTCCTCCATGGCGTCCTCGAACCCGTACTTATAGTTGTACAGGGAAAGGCCGTGATAGGTCATGTAGAAGCACCCAATCCCGTACCGCACCCACGTGGGGAAGAACCTATTGAAGTAGATGATCTTCAGGTGGGGGGCGAACGTGAAGAAGGCCGCCGACACCAGGCCCAACTTGGCGCCGGTTTCGGGCCAGTGCATGACAGAGGTGCAGCCCGTGGACACGCACACGGTGACCATGAGGAACATGTTGCCAAAGAAGTTACTCCACCGGAAGACGCCATTCTCTACCGAGTTGAAGCACATAGAGAGGGCGGACAGGGAGAGAAGCGGGAAGTTCACCTCCGTCGGGTTGAGAAACTCCTTGGCGTACTGCTGGCCCATGGCTCGCTCGCTGGGGAAACACCTGCTTCCTTCTGCCTTGACGACGGAATAGTTCAACCTCGTTGGCTATCGAAAGCTCCTGCGTCGATTGTTGATGTCTCGAAGCGATAGAGAGAGAGAGAGCGAGATAGGAGAACCCGTGCAAAGCTACTCTGTGCTAGCAGCGGAAGAATAGGATAGGATACACTGTGAGGGGGAGAGATGGAGAGGAGAGAGGAAGTGTGCGTTTTGTGCGAGACCAAGTCGGTCAGAGGAGCAGCTGAGGAGCATCGGCCAAGCATGGCTGGTTGCTGGTGTGAAGCAAAGGTGAGTATTGGCTGGTACTGCCAGGGGAAGAGAGCCGAGAAGCACTGGCTGGGAGGGAGGTGAATCCCGCCGTGTTCTGGCGTCGTATGCATGTGTGTGTGAGAGACGAGGCGAGGTCCCTCTCTCTTGTCTGCGTCTGTGTGGATGTTGGTTGCTTAATGGGTAGATGGTGTTATATTGGAGGAAAGGAATGGAAATGTGTGTTAACGTGTGAGAGTTAATACGCTTTAACGAAGAGAGGGGTGGGGGACAGCCGGGGGTGTAGACGGACAACTAGGAGAAAATGCATATATGGAGATACGAGAGAGAGAGATCCCCGGAAGGGGGGAATATGTACGGATTATGGGGAGGCGACCAACAACAACAACAACAACAGAAAACCATCCAATCATGGGTAGGGAGTCGTGAAGCGCAGAGAACAGAAGAGGGAAAGATGAAGAGGCGAAGCTGAAAGAGAAAGGATGGCACCGGCCAATTGTGGACACCTCCTGCGGTGAAAGGTCAGTCATGGCGTGTGGGTGCTGTCGTTGTTGCAACGATACTTCTTCTCTCTCTCTCTCTTCTCTCGATCTGAGTCTCTCTGTATCTCCCATGGTCCGCCTGGGACTCCTCCGCGAATCCCCACGTGACTTGCCATGTAGGGGGGAAGGGTGCGACGGATGAAACGGCAGCGACGCCTCTTGTATACTTCTTCTTCTATGTTGCCAAGGATGATGGTGGTGGTGGTGGTGGGCACACCAAGGCCCAACGCCACGGGGAAGCCGCATAAATACGTGCGTGTGTGCGGCAGTGTGGGTGGGGAAGGGGGGAGGGGGGGGGAGGCCTCTCTGGGTAGCAATCTGCCGGCGTCCCAGCACGGTCATCGCCCGAGTCCGCTGTCATCCTTACCTTCACATAACTCTCCCCTACATGGAAGCCAGCTGCTGCTTGGTCTGCTCAGAGAGGTTCTCCGGTTTCGCGGCGCGAATGCGGACGAGCAAGGCGCGATCCAGCCCTTGGTTGGTCTGGAACATGGGGCTCTGCCCAGTAATCCAGGCCAGCACGCGCTCGTGCACCCGCTTCGATTCCACCTCGTCCTCGTCGCAAGGCAGCACGGCGACGAGCGACTGCAGCATCTGCTTGACAACGCCGGGGCTGAGGCTGGCGCCAAAGTACTGGATGATGGACACGTAGGCACTGGCGGCGTTGCACGTGGTGCTCTTGTAGTCCTCCGTGGCGGACTGCGATGAGGACAGGTACGCGGCGATGGCACTCTGCGCCTGGGCGGCGAACTCGGCGCCGTTGACGCCGCTGGCGTTGCTGCTTGGGTTGCCCAGATACTGTATGAGGTTGTTGATGAGGTAGAAGTCGCACTGCAGGAGAGCCTCGTCGGTGCGCGAGCTGGCAAAGGCGAGCGAGCTGGACAGCAGCGTTGGCAGCACCGGGGCGACCGCCGAGGGCGAGTACTCCACAAAGTCGCAGATGATGGCAAGCGCGCGGGAGACGAAGAAGTCGTCCTCCTGCGGCTGCAGCCACTGTGCGACGAGTGGGAAGAAGTGGGCCGAGAAGTACGGCGTGAAGACGGCGCTGGTGCGCTCCAGGAGAGTGCCAATCAGATTGGTGGTGCTGCGGATCTGCTCGCACACAGTCTCGTCCTCGGCCTCGAGGCCGTCGCGCTCGTCCTCGTCTTGCTCCTGGGCAATCTTCTTCATGATGCCGCGGCGCTTGGTGACCATGACATCCAGCGTCATGTGGATCTTCTGGCCCACCAGCTCCACGTTCTCCGCCGTGACAATGTTTGGCGCGCAGTAGATGCAGCGAGAAATGCACTCCATGATGGTTCCTGCGATGTCGGCGTTCGGCTCGCTCGCGAGGGCGTTCAGGAGCGGGTCGAGGGCCTCCCCAGCCAGAGCCTGCGCATCGGGGGACTTGAGCTCCTCGTAGCACTCCATCACATTGGACAGCAGCAGCGTGCCGGACTCGCGAATGCTATCGTTGACCATAAACTCGAGCAGTTTGATGGCTGACCGAGCAATGTGGGGGAAGTAGGGCAGCAAGTGGACGCCAAGCTCCACGAGGATGGATGTGGTCACGTTGGAGGCCAGCTCCTTGTCCTCGATCAGGCTCGTGTGCATCTTGGCGATGCGCTCGCCCACGCCGGGGATGACCATGTGCACGCTCTCGATGCCGGCGTCCTCCTCGGCCTTCAGCTGCTCGGCATCCTCGTCGCCAGCGTCGCCAACAGGCGCCTCCGTGATCACGACATCGCACTCGAGGTCCACGAGGTTGAGCAGCATGGGCATGACGCCGTCCATGTAAGGCATGGCATCCTCCTTGAGGCACTCCACCATGCACGTCCAGCCGCGCAGGACGAAGCGGAAGCGGGGATCGTCGTTGGTCAGTCCCTGCACGCACAGGTCACGCAGGAAGTCGCAGATGCTCTTCGCGTACGGGCCCATCGCGTACTTGCCCACGCCGGCGGCCAGCAGCGTCACGCACTCAATCGCCTTGCATTTGCAGCTCATGCTCTCCGGCGTGTCGGGCTGCGCGAGGATCTCCTGGAAGATCGGCACGAGCTCGTACGTGTACGGGGTCATGTTCGACTTGAGGGTGCTGATAAGGGAGGAGAGCGCGCTCAGGGCGGCCTCGCGGATCGGCATGCTAGAGGTGGAGCGCAGCAGCGCCACGCAGTCGTGGCTGATCTGGACGGTGTAGGGCGTGAAAATGCGAGACACCTCCGGGTTGTCGTCGCCGTCCTCCTCGTCGTCAAACGCCTCGAAGAAGGAGTCGATGCACCGCGCGGCAGAGCCGGCCACGTGCGGAATAGCGTCACGAAGAGCATTCACCACGGGAGGCAGGATCTGCGCGTGGAACGCCTTCTGCAGCTCGGGGGCGAAGTCCTCGCACAGCTGGGCAACGCACTCGAGGGCGGCCGCGCGCACGTACTTCACCTCATCCTGGATGAAAGGCAGGACGGCAGCCAAGAGAGTCGCGATCTGCTTCTCGAAGACGGCCTGCATGCCAGCCGCAATGTGGCTGATGGAGCACAGCGCGGCATGGCGGGCCTTCCAATCGGGGGACTGCATGCCCTCGGAGAAGAGGCTCTGCGCGGTGTCCTTGAGCTTCCGACCACCAATCGCGGTGGACAAGCGGTCAAGGCCAGAGCACCCGACAAGGAAGTCGGTGACGTCGTCCAGCTCGGCGGCCTCCTTCTCCAGATCGGTCGTGACGTCCCAGTTCTCAGCGAAGTCGGGGGAGAGGGTGTACTGATACAGCAGCTGGAAGAAGGCAGGGGTAAAGCCGGCCACCTTGCGAGCCACCTTGGGGGACTCTTCGCAGAACGTGAGCAAGGACTCCACAGCGACGTGGCGCACGGAATGGGGCACCTCCGCAGCGGCAGCAGCCTGCATCAGACCGCTCAGCAGAGGCGCCGCCTGGTTCTCGAAGAGTTGGGGAGCATCGCTCAGGCACTGCACAATGGACACGAGGAGCGTCTCCGCACCGTCCCAATCCTGCGCGTTGAGGCACGACTGGACACTGTTGAGCATATCAGGCACCAAGGGGGCAAAGTCCGCCTTGAAGCCGATGGGGGCCAGCGCGATCACGACCTTGAACGCAGCCTCCTTTAGCGACTTCACGTTACCACCCTGCGCGGCGAGGCACCTGTGGATGCCCTCCGCAAGCTGTTGGCGGTGGGCTTCGAAGAACTTGGACATGGTGATACCGACGTTCGCAATGATCTCGCAGGAGATCGCCTTCAGCTCAACGAGAGACTCGTCAGCGGAGATGATCTCGAACACGCTTGTCCACAGACTGTCCCACATCTGCTCCCGCTTGAACATGGCGACAGCGAGCGCGCTAACACACGCGGCAGCGGAGCCGCGCTGTGGGCCAAAAGCAGCCGTCCCCAAGACAGAGAGCACGTTCTGCTTGACCGCCTCCTGCACCTGAGGGTCAAGGAATGCGAAGATCGGAACACTCTTCTTCGAATCCCCCTCGGTTACCTCCTGCGTGGTGTTGAAGAGCTTGCGGAGCAGAATGAGCACAAGAGTGACCGTGGGGGCATCCTGCGAGGACGCGCAGATGTGGGACAGGGCGTACATCGTCGAGCCAGGCTCCGTCGCGGAGAGGTGCTCGTAGTTGGCCTCGGCCGCCTTGCGCGCCTCATTGTCGCTCGAGCGAAGAGCGGCGAGGAGTTCGCTTAGCTGGTTGGTGTCCATTTGGGAGCCCTTGTCAGCACAGGCAGAGAATAGGATCTTTGTCGGTTATCCAGGAGAGCACAATGTACTTCCTTTTGTGCCGATCAAAATCTGAGGAGCGGTATTAGTCGAGAAGAAAAAGAAAAAGAGAGAGAAAGGTGTTGAAGCTTCTTTGCTTACTTGTTCGGTGAAGGAAGTGGGATTGCATCGAGTAGGCGCACGCAGCGAAGGTGTCAACTCCCAGACAACTCAAATGGGCGAGAAATACGCGTTCGTGCAAGTTGTCACCCAGTGAGGACGATGAGAAGCAAACGAATAACGTCTTCCCTCGTTTCCTCTCAGCTTCCGCGAGTGGTGTGTGCCATTCTCTTCTCTTTGATGTTGTCGCCCAGGATGAACAGTTTCGCTGGTGTAGGAAATGTTGACAGTCTAACACAGTGGCAGATCTATGGAAAGTAGAGAATGTATAGGGGAGAAGGCAACCTCAACTTAAAGCCTTACACTAGCGAGAAATATACTCCCTCAGTTCTATGGAGTTGGGGAAAGAGAGGGGGTAGGGGGAGGATATGCAAAAGCACAAAAGGCAAAGAAAAGTGTGTACCCGATGGCGGAGTGGGAGTAAATGGTTGTTTAGGAAGCAAAAGGAGCGCTAGTCAGAGCTCTTACCCCCAACTCAACAGATCAAAAGCCCTCACTCTAGTGCCGCAGAAAAGTCCTTGACACGAACAAAATGCGTTAGAGCTTCCGGCGTGAACGGTGGATAGGTGGAGGGGTCCTCGCGCATGTTGTTGTCCCCGCTGGGCTGCGAGTGCCCGTAAAAAAGCACAACAGTTGAGGGACGTGGGAATGTCCAGCGGAAAACGGTGTCCATGAGTGCGTCCTGGTCAAGAAAACCGTGAGACAGCGATAACGGGTTCGTGCCCTCCGCGCAGCAGACGTAGGGCATGGTAATGCCAATCGTCTGCCAGTCACGGCGGAAAGCGGTGCTCAGCGCATGAAAGATGCACTTTGTGGTGGCGCGGCGCCGAGTTTCGAGCCACGTTTCCGGGTTGGGGTCTTGCTCCGGTTTCTGTCCCTTGAGGGAGAGCTTTTGCCACGGCTCCTCGCTCATCGGCAAAATCTTCCGTTCCGTTTCGCCCTCTCCTTCGACAGAGTCGTTGGCAAACAAGATTGCGGCAAGTTTTGCCACCTCCCTTGGTGCAAGAGCACCGTCCACCGTTCGGATGTGTTCGAGCAAGTGAGTGTTTGTGAGCACCACTCTGGGGGAGCTCTGGTGTGGCTGCCACACAAAGAACGTGGGAGTGCACTGGCGCACCACTACGAGTAGGAACTGTTCAGTTTGATTTGTCTCAGGCTCCACCTGGATGCCAGTCGCGCTTAGCCTGAACCCGCCATAGCAGATGGCTCTCGCGGGAGTTGCCCGATTGTGCGTGTCACCCTTACCCACGCACGAGCGAGACAGAAACTTGGTCAATCCCGACTGCCTCTCCGCTCCGTAATAATGGATCTCTCGCAGCTTCACCCAGTCCGCTAAAGCAGGAAGGATCTTGGTGAACGAGTGCGTCAAATCCAGCACCACGCGAAGAGATGCCATATTTGTCGCACCGGCAGAGAAACAGATTGTGGCGCTCTGCCTCAAGGCGCGGAATGCCTCATCAGCACCTTCCAGCACGACCACCACGTATTTCTTCGCTTTCAAGGAGCCTCCAAAAAGAGAGCGCTGGCCTGCCACAGAAACACAAAACCCGTTTGGTAGCTGCGATATGAGTTCCATTTTGTAACCGAGGCCGTCGCACAGGCCCATCACCCGGAACAACTGCTCCAGCAGGCTTGGCGACGCGGCAGGCTCCCCTTCGAGTTGCAGGAGATTGAACGCGAAAGACGAGCACAAGACGCTCATCATGCCTCGCGCATCGTCCACAGCCGCTGTTGTGAAGGAAAACGCGGTAGCCTGGCCCATGCAAAAGGACAGCGCTTGTGCGACAGAGCTCTTCGGTGACATTTCCCACGTCTCCACCAACGCCAAAAAATCCGCTTCCGCGTCCTTGCTCTTTTTCGCTGAGAGGGACGAAGAGGTGATCGACGTCTCGGACTCGGCTGTTACAGTTGACGCGACGACTGAGCGCATTTCATCCGTGAGCCAGTTGTAATCTTGCCGGCTTCCTCTCTTTTTTGTCTGGCCACCCCGGTAACCGCCAGGATCTATGTCGCGGGACGGTGTGGGAAAGTGCGTCAGCATAAACGCTGCCTTGTCTCGCATTTCCTCCGCAATTACAGATTGGAGATGCACCCGCTCGTCCATCCCGTGCGCGGTGCTCTTGTCCTTGAGGTGTTCGTTCGACACATTCATGCCCGCAAAACGGTCAGGGACTTCCTCCCCGTGTGAAGGTTTGTTCGTACTTGCCGCGCTGACAGAGGAACAAGACTGCTCGGTTGCTGTTTTGGAAGCATAAGCAGCACGGTTGGGCTCCTCGGTGCTCGAATTGGAGACGGAGTCAACGGCGGAAATTGTAGCGTTCGCTAGGCCGTCATCGCGTGGGTGGAAGTGGCGTCTTGAGAGTGGCGGTGGGGCCGTGTCGTTTGCAGGAAGACTTGCACTGCGCATCCACACGCAGATGCCTGACACCTTCACGAGCCAAGTGCCCGGCGTTTTGGGCTTTATTTCCACCTTGGCAAAGGTCGATAACGCAGAGGACGGGACTTCGAGGTGGACGAGCTCTCTCGGTGATGCCACAGTTGCTGATGTCAGAGCAGTAGAAGGGGAGCTGGTGAGCTCAGGCATTGTACTGAGCGTGACGTCAAACTCTTTGCCGCTACTCGGCCTGCCAGACAGCTCCTCGAACAAAACAGACACCACAACAAGCGCTTGCTGTTTTCGCTTGGTCTCATAATTTGGGGAGGCAAGGTAGCTCAAAACGCGTTCCTGTTGTCGGAGTTTTCCTTGCGAGATCTCAAAAATGAGATAGGGGCGTGGACAGATGCTGATCTTTGTCATCCACGCCTTGAAAGGTAGCGCAAGCCGTGCTGTTTGCGGACGAGAGTCGTCTGCTGTGTTGCGCAGAAAAACCGACGAAGCACCGGTTCCGGATGCCTCGACGGGCTTACATTCGAGAACACGCAATCCGCCAGAGTTCTCTAAAAATGCCTTTATCCCCGTCACCGTTGAAGGCTCCGGCGAGGCGGTTTGTTGCTGTGTTGCTGAACCAGCACGGTCCCTTTGCGCGGGGTGCAACCGAAAAGGGCGGACGGCTGGCTCAGTCGCCCTGTCCTTTGTCTTTGGCTGCTGAACATTCACTTTTCGTGGGACGATAGCGCTACTCTCGCCGCCGTGCTTTTGGTGTGTACTGAGAAGAAGCTCATCAAGTACACTAGCCGCGGCATCTGCGTTGATTTGCATTCTCTCACTCGCCCCCTTTCCAGACGCACCAGCCGCAGTAAGCAATCGCGAAGTAACCTACCTTTATTCTTTTTTTTTTTTTTTTGCCTTGTCGCAAAGGATGTGGAGACGGAAAAAGGCCGGTTGTGTGAGAGCTCAGTCATTCTTCTCCTTTCCCTCGTCCGTGTATGACCCATTTGTTCGCCGGACGCCGTGATGGGCCAACGACTGCTCTTTGGTTCTCCTCTATTTTTCTCCCTCTTCGTCGGCGCTGGCGCCATCGTGGAGCGGGGGGCTGGGCGGGTGGCCCAGCCGCAGTGGGCATCCTGGGCACGGCGCAGCAGGAGCCCCCCCCCCCCTTCCCCTCCTCCGCCAGAGCCGAGAGCCTACCTACCTACCGACCTACCGACCTACCCACCGGTCGAAGAGGCGAAATGGAGAAGGGGGTTGTGAACATGTTGCCCGTTTTCTGTGGCTACACCGCGCGCCGTCACATATTGTTGCCATGCACTTTTCTTCTTTATTGTGTGTGGGAAACGCAAAGCGAGGAAGCATGTGTTCTCTGGCAACTCGTTCCCTCTTACTTTGCAAGCATTTTGGTTCTTGACAATGATGAAAGGCACGCGCTGCTGGTCGCGCCATTCACAGCCAACTGCTGCGCTGCTTCTCCTTGAGCTGGCGGCACAGCGTCTCAAAGTTGGTGGCTTGGTTGGCGAGCTCTTCGGACTTGTTCTGCACCTCGTTCAGGCGCTCGCCGCGCTCCTGCATCTTCCGGACGTTCTCGGACATCATCCGGCGCGCCTCGGTCAGGCTGACGTTCTGGCTCTCCGCGATGGCCTTGAGCTGGGCGTAGCGACCGCCAGGGACGGCGGCGGGAGCAGGGGCTGGCGCGGCGGCACCCGCAGAGGACGGCGCGGCTGGCGGCCTGCCTCTGTCGCTGGCGCTGGTGAGCTCCTGTCGCTCCCTGGCAGCTCTCTCCTCCAGCGGCGGCCTCGCTTGTGGCGCGGGGGCTGTTGCTGCTGCGGCTTGTGGCGCGGTCGGCGTTGGCGGCGCTGCGGCCGTAGCGCCGCTGGGCCGCACACTGCGCAGCGTTTCCGACTCCAACTTGAGCGCGACATCCTCCCAGGGAAGCGTCATGAGGCGCTTGAAGAAGCCCGTCTCCTGCTTGAACGTCGGTGCTGGGGGAAGGAAGCGGTTGTAGCCACGATACGTGGCGGGGACTGGGTGGAACTGCCGGCTGGCAAAGCAATGTCGGGCGATGATGCTGCTCTCCCTGCACGTGCCAAGGTTGGCCTCGACAAAGAGGTGGCCAATGGTGCCATTCACCTCGCCGAGGAGGTAGAGGTGAAGAATGTTGTCCACCTCGAGGGAGAGGACCTGCACATGGTCCTCTCCGGCAAAGTCGAGTGTCGCGTACGGCTGCATGCGTGGCTGTGCGGTGCGCGCGTCGAGGATGTTTACCCAGCGCCAGCCGTTCGCGTCGCGGGTGATGACAATGACGGCACCCCGACCACGGTACATGCTGATCTGCTCCCACCGGCGCGCGGGGTCGAGGCGGCAGACGGCCGGCTGCACCGTCACGCTGCTGCTGTTGGCGCTGATGCCCGTCGCGGAGCCGCTGGCCGCACGGAGAAAGGGGCCAATGTCGATGAGGTTCATCTCGCTGTCGCTAACAAAGGCGATGCTGGGGGCCTCGCCGCTGCTGGCGCCTGCCGCTGCGCGGGCGTTGAGCGCGTAGGAGCGCATCTCCCCCTCCGTGTTGTCGTACAGCAGCTCCGCCGTTCCCAGGCCCCAGTGGCCCTTGACGTTGGTGATGGTGGAGGCGAGAGTTTGGCTGCCTCTGGCAAGCGGAGCCGCAGCGGCATCGTCCGTCTCCAGCGAGCAGGCCGACCAGTCCAGCGAGGAGCCGGTGATTTGGTACTTGATGGCGATCCCCGTCGGGAGGGCGGCTGCGCCACCCAGGGAGACCCACGAGCCGCCGTCGCCGACGCCCGCCACGGCCGGCCGCACACACCAGCCGCTGCTGCTGCTGCTGTTGCCCGGCGCGTCGGTGGCGAGGCCGAAGCCCACGGTCATGGAGAACACGGTGGCCCCAAGCGGGTCCTGGCAGAGCACCTCGCCGTACTCGCCCGGCTCCAGCGTGCCCACGGCCGTGGCGTGTGGTAGACGCACCTCGAAGCCTTTCACCTCGCCGGAGAGGTTGGGCTGCGGCGCCATCGCGGCGGCTGCGACGCACAGTCGGTTGGCCACCGCTGCACACGGCAGGCGGGAGTACGCGACCATGCGCATGCCGGACAGGTTCCACAGCAGGAAGCCTTTGCCCTCCCCGAAGAGGCACGCAAGGCACAGGAAGTCCCCACCCGCGGCCCCGGTGACGAGACTGGGGGACCAGAACGCGTCCATGGAGACGACACGCGCGCCGACGGGCAGGAGGCCGCTGGGGACGACGAGGGTGTGCGGCAGGCCCTTGTCATTCTTGGCCCCGCTCAGGTCCACAAGGGCCACGGACGAGTCCTCCAGCAACAGCAAGAGGCTCTTGCCGTCCTTGTAGATGCACAGGTTGCTCGTCACGGGAGACGGCTCCGGCCGGGCGTCAACGAGGACGGCGCTGGTGACCATGCGCTTGCCACGCTCTCCGGGCCCCTCCAGCTGCAGCGCCGCCCTGTCCAGGTCCAGCGCCAGCTTGCACGTGTTGCGGCGGATGTCGGTCTTCATCACTGTCAGCACCGACTCCGTCACGGAGACGCGCAGGACAATCTCGCTTGGTAGGAAGGCCGCGTCCAGCGAGGGCAGGGCCGTCTCCAGCACAAGCCCGGCGGGGTCGTGGCCGATGGCCACCGTCGTCATCCACGGCGAGCAGTTCTGGACGGCACGCGGGTTCACGGAGAAGGCCTCGTTGGACTGCGGGGAGAGGTACATGGCCTGCCCAGCGTCGGTGACCGTCACCATGACCGTGCGACGCCACAGCTGGTCGGCCACGTCGGCGTTGACCAGGGCAGCGGCCGCGCCGCTGGTGGAGCTGACGCTTGTGCCGTCCGCCGCCGCCGCCGCCATAGGGCTGTGCGGGGGCAAGGCGTGGGCGAGCAAGGGGTCGCCGCCGCGCAGCAGCTTCTCCCACGTGGACGTCGCAGGCGTCTTCTGCACCTGCTCCGCCAGCGCGCGGATTTGCGACTCCGGCAGCCGAAGCAGCATCGCGCGCGGGTACCACGCCGTCTTGGCCGTGAGCTCCCGCAGCTCCTTGATGCTCTCGATGCCGCCGGTCTGGCGGTTGCGCTTCGCCAGGAAGGGGCGAAGGCCGCCCGCGCTTGTGATGAAGAGGGCTTCAAGGTCCACATCGGTGAGACCGCTGGTCCAGTAGTTGGACAGCACGCAGGGCTCCACGTGGAACACCTTGAAGTAGTCATCGGCCTGCGTGCCCGCCGCCGCCGTGTTCGGGTTCTTGGCCTTGGCCGCCTCCACGCCCGCCGTGGCCGTGTACGCGTTGAGGTGGGCCACGATCTGCTCCTTCCGGACAATCTGCTTGTCGTCGAGCCGGATGACCACCTCGAGAATGTCGCGCTGGCCATGCACGAGCAAGTACATCTGGCTGTGCTTGTCGTTGGTGGAGTGGAAGCCCTCATCGAGAGCGGTGCGGGCCATGTGGATGCCCACCCTGTACTCATTGTACCAGAAAGAGTCGTAGTTGGTCGTCGCCGCGAGTCGGCCGTCGTTGGCGACGCCGCCCGTGAAGTCCACGACCCAGTACAGCTCGCAGCCCTTGTCACGCTTCTTCTTCGCCTCGTTCCAGAGGAGCACCTTGGAGCTGAGCATGGTGGTAGCCGCCACGTACACGCCGCCCGGGGTCACCTTGCACGCCGCCAGCTGCCCGTCCGGCTGCGCCGACACGCTCTTTGCGTCGAAGAAGCAGCTGAGGCGATTCTCGTCGAGGTACCACTTGCACACCCCGGGGACACCAGCCACGACGGCGATGTACGCGTTCGGGTTCTCCGGATACGAGTCGATGGATAGGATGGAGCCCTGGGAGAAGAACTTGCCTGCGCTTTCGGCGCTGGTGTCCACGGCAATGCTGAGGCCCTTGCAGAAGGGCTGGCAGAGGCCAAGAACGTCCACCTCCACGGTGGTCCACGTGATGCGTGGGCGGTCCTGTGGGTTGTTCGACACGGGCTCGAGCCGGAAGTAGCCCACCCGACCATCCTTGCGACCCACCGCTCCACAAGTGAGGCCCTGCGGCACGTGCAGACAGGTGAGCTGCGTTCCTGGCTTCCCGCTGAATGTCAGCTGGGAGTCGCCCTTCTGCACGGAGTAGTCCATGCACAGCAGCACCTCTGGCGCCAGGACAAGGAACGTGGTGGTGCCTGTGTACACGAACAGATCCAGCCAGTGGGTGCCCTGGCGGATCGGCAGCAACTCGCGCGTGGTGTCTCGGCCAAGCACAAGCACCTGGGCGTCATCGCCGACGCAAACAAGCACGCCAAGCAGGGCGTCGTACCGGACAATGTGGTAGTCAGACATCACCGTTGTGCTGTTGCCTCCCAGTCGGAAGTCGTTCACCCGCGTGCCCACCGCATTTCCGTCCGCTGTGGTGCTGCCAGGGCCGGCCCCGCCGTCATCGCCACGTTTCCACGGCACAAGTCTTTCCATGGTCGCTCAACCGTGCTCACTTGAGAGAATGGCGAGTGTGATGATGGAGTGGAGGAGGGAGGGGGGGGGGGGCAAGGGAGGGGCGAAGGCAGCGATACGATATAGTTGCGGGAAGGAAAGCTGAAAAAGCAAAGAGAGGTCCCTCGTTGGAGAAACTCGGTAAGGAAGAGTGCGTGTGATACTTAGAGGAAGACGTCCCCAGCCGCCGAAGGGTGGAGGAGAGAGGAGAGAATACGGAAAGGAGGTGAGGCAGAACCAACAAACGAGCTGGAAGAAGGAAAAGCAGAGAGAGAGAGAGAGAGAGAGTGGTGCAGCAGAGGGGCAGGGAGCGCACGGAAGGGGGGAGAGAGTCTGTGGTGAGAAGGAGAAGAGCTGCTACGGTGTCTGCCTCGGACACCCTTCCTACTCTTGCGTGGGCTGCAGCTGCGGTTGGTCTTGATGTAATGTCCGCCAGTGAGTCCTGTCCAGTGCGGAGAATCCCCAAGGAGAGTATCAACAAAGTGACAACGCAACAGAAGAAGAAGAAGGAGAAAGCGAAAGTATACAAAAAAGGCGAAGGGGAAGTGGGGGAAGGGCGAGTCCTTCCCGCTTTTCCTAATGGAAGCACATGCAGGCCATCATGCGCGGGTGAGTGGGGAATCCTTCGCTATCCTGGCGAACGACTCTCTCTTGCCGCTGCCGCTGCCGCGTTGGCGGGTCCGAAGTGTTGGGGACAGTTGGAGAGGCACATGTCAAGACGCCTCTCCGCCCTTCGCAGCCGCTCCGCCATGTCGCGCGCCACATCGCCCGTGGACGCCGAGGACGCCGTCAGAAACCCGGAGAGCACCATGAAGACCACCACGAGCACGGCGGCGACGCCAAATATGAGTTTGTACCTCTGGGATCGTGCCTGGGCCGTGAAGCGGCGCGCGGACTGCCATGCATCCTGCACAAAACGCTGCTGTTCGCGGGAGGACGGGGGTAAAGTGTAAGTGAAGCCTTCGCTGGCCGGATCGGCGCTGGCTCCGTGCTGCTTGCCTCTGACGGGGTGCCCTCCTCCTCCTCCTCCCCCGACGCCGGCGAGCACGGACAGGCGCGCGGAAGCCCCGCCGTACGGCTTTGCGTGGGCCGTGTCGCCCCCCGCGCCGCTACCCTCGCCTCCCTCATTGTCGCCAGCACTGCCAACGCCGCGTTGAAGGCGCTGCTGTGCGTCCTCGAGTCTGCGCATCGCTGTGCTGAGCTCCTCGCGCAACTGAAAGTTGGTCGTCTGCAGAGTGGCAACGCGTTCAGAGAGCGGCGCTAGCACGGCCTCCTTCTCGGCGAGTGCTTGCTCCAGCTCCTCGCACATCGCGGCCCGTTGCACCGTCGAGGCGTCGCGGTAACTGCCCTCTTCCTGTGCGGCTTGCAGCGCGCTTTCCAGTTCACGCACGGACACCTCCAGGTCAGCTGCCTTGGCCCTCACCTCCTCCAGCTCTTGTCTGGCCGTGGCGTGAGCGTCCTCCTCCTCACGCAGCAGTGCCCGCATGCGCTGGCGCTCCAGCTCTCTCGACTGCAACTCCTCCTCCCTCAACGCAAGGAAGCGTTGGCTGTGCATCTGCTTCGCCTCCAAGTCCTTGATGAGCAGGGCCTGCTGGGCCATCTCGCGCTGCAGCTGCTCCACGCGGTCGGTCTCTTGTCGGTTATCCGCACGCAGCTCCACAAGGTCCTGCTCCAGTCCGCGGCGGATGGCGCTCAGCTCGGCGATTGTCGCGTCGCGCGCGTCCAGCATGGCCGTGTAGTGCGCCTTCTGCGCCTCCAGTGTGCTGGCCACTTCCCTCGAGGCCGTCTCCGCTTCGTTGACTCGCTGGCTGGTGAGACTGGCGCGCTCCTTCTCGTCCTGGATGGCCTGCTCGTATGCCAGGCGGTGCTTCTCCGCCTCTTCAGCGAGCTCCTGCCTCTCGCGCTTGCCCCGCGTGACGGCGTCCTCCAGCTGTCGGACCTGGTACCGCAGGTCCTTCTCCCTCGCGGCGTGGTCGTCCTCCTTGGTGGCCAGCGTTGACTGCAGCTCGGCGTAGAGCGACTTGAGCTCGTCCAGCTCGCTCGTCTTCTCCGTCAGGCGCTTCTGTGTCTCGACGACGTCGCTCAACGCCTCGTCCAGTTGCCTGCGCGCACGCTCCTCGCTAAGGGTCGCCGCTCGCTCGAGTTCCTTGGCGCGGCCTCGAAGCTGCGCTACTTGCTTCTGTAGGAGCGCGAGAGTCTGTGCGGACTCGGTGGCCTCCTCCTCCTCCTCGGCTGACGAAGCGATGGTGGCCTCTTCCCCTCCCACAGGAGCCGCCGCCGCCGCCGCCGCCGCGTCGGCTTCAGTAGCCCTTGCTGCTACCTCACCTTTCTTGCTCCCAGCCTCCGTGCCATCGCTCTCCCTCGTGCTCCAGCGCGCGCGGTCCTCCGTGAGCTGCGCCTCCAGCTGCTCTTGGCGCTGCTGCGCGCGCTCCAGGAGCTGCTCGTACCGCGCCACCAGCTCCGCCACTTCATCTTTCTTCTCCTTCTCGAGCTGCTTCCGCATCTCCTCCGCCTCGCGCTGGCGCTTCACCGCCTTCTGCGTCTCCGTCGCCGCCTCCCGCAGCCGTGCCTCCATCTCGTGCATCTTCTCCTTGAGGCCGCTAATGTACACCTCGTCCACTTTCCCTGCGCTGCCGCCAACAAGCCGAAGCTCCTCTAACCGCCGCTTATCCTCCTGTGCGAGCTGGCGCTCCTGTCGCATCTGCGCCTCTGACTTGCGTCTGTACGCGTCGAACTCAGCCTTGACGGTGGTGGCTTCGTCCATCAGGTCCTTGTACTGCTGTGTCTTCTCAGCCAACTTCTTCGTCAGGTCGGCTACTCTGCGGTTCAACATGCGCACCTCCTCCTCGCTGCGCGCGCCGCCTACCCCAGCATGAGGACTCGAGCCACCACTGCCAGCGGCGAAGGACGGCGGGCCTGTCGTCGACGCCACGAATGCATGACCGCCGGAGGAGGTTTGTTGGGGACCGGTGGTGGTGGTGGTGGTGTTGTTGTTGCTGCCGCTGCCGCGGCCTTCGGTGGTCGCCTGGGCCTGGCCAAAGCTGAAGAGGCCGGTGTTGAAGATGGACGGGGCCTCTTCGTCGTCGGGGATGACCTCGCTCAAGTTGGTGAGGCGAGAGAAGAAACCGCTCGCCATGATGGAAATGTGAAAGGGAGAGGGGGAGGGAGGGAAGGAGGAGAGTGTGGTAAATGGACAATGGCAAGAATAGTGTCGACTTACTCGAGTCGACGGAAGCAAACCAAAGGAGAGGGGGTACGCCTTGTTGCTGCCTACAGTACGCGCGTGGGCAACCTCCGGTGTGAGCGATTGATGCTGGAGAGGGAAAGGTAAGGAGAGGTGTCTGGGGGCGAGCACATGCAACCACTGATATGGTGGCGGAGGCAGGATTGGCTGCTCTGCAGCACCGCAAAGGGCAGCCGATCATTCATAGTGGCATGATGTATCTTTGCGAAGGTGAGAATCGAAGAGGAGGGTGAGAAACCAGTGAAGAGGGAGTGGCGAAGAATGCCGAAAGGGGAGTGAAGGAAAGGGGAAAGAAGAAAGATCCAAGGAAAAAGACGAGTTAAGTCTGAAGAGTGACTGGAGGAGAAAAAAAAAAGGGGGAAAGGCAGAGAAGGGGAGAGAGACTAGCTCTGCGAAGAGAAATTGAATAGACTGTTCGTAATGCTTACGGATCATCAGTACTGTTATGGCCGTTGCTGTCACTGCTATCGGCATCCCGCTGTCAGTTCCTCTTCACGGCAGGAGAGGGGGGAAGGAGGAGAGGCCCCTCCCCAAACGAGCCATTCATTCGTCCAAGGCGAGCACGGAGGGGGACAGTGACGTCCCACAATGCTCCTCGAAAGGAGAGCTGCCAGCAGGACTGACGAGGCGGCATCCGTCCGCTTCCGACATGTCCACCACACGAAACGGGGCAAGATTTGCGCTGAGGATAGGCAGGAAGGGGCGGTAACTCTTCTCCACCGTCGTCTCGAAGGCCATCAGGTGCTCGCCCGTGTTTGTCACGGTGAGGTTGTTAAAGAAGATGTGCACGCGCGCAGTGGTCGCGGGGGTGGCGTCACCGCAGTCGCCACAGCGTGGCAGTCCGTCTCTGGCCACGCGGTCGTGCCAATAGGCAACGCCATCTGTGTCTTGCCCCCGCAGTGGTGTACCACTCTCCCAGGAACGTGGCGTGCTTCCCGCTGCGAAAGCCGCGAGTGAGGTTTCCACTGGCGTGTAGGCGACTTGGAGCTCGTCCTGCGCGAGGGCGGGGGTGTTGGGCGTCGCAAAAAGCAAACTGCCCGCGTGGGACACGGAGGAGATGGTGGACACGTACACGAGTGTCGTCGTGGCGGCGGGCGTGCGGCTCGACGCGTTCTGCTCACCGTTGTCACCCTCCGCCGCCACCAACGCCGCCATGCTGTCGGTGGTCTCGAAGCAGGAGTGCGCGTACGGGTTGTGGCGGTATGTGCGAGAGGAGGAGTCCGTCCTCCTTGTGGGGAAGAGGAAGGAGCTGTTTGTTGTGGCGGTGGTGCTCTGGCTCGCGAACGATGCCGCCGCGCCAACTACCCGGTTGTGCAGTGGCACGTGGGGCGGGCTGCGCTTGATGCCGATGTGGTGGGGAAGCGGGTGGTGCACGCACCCGCGCAGCGCGGAGTTGCTGGGGCGAACGAGGAACACGAGAAGACCATCGTAGCCTTTGAAGATGACCGCATCGCTGCTGCTGGTGTTGCCTTGGCCGGGAGCCGCCACGCACGCCGCCTCCTGCGCGACCTTGGCGGGCAGGGGCCATTGTGCCAGCTCGAAGCCTCCAGCGCGGACAAACTGCCACCGGTGGTCCTCCAGAATGGCCTTGACGGGGGGCATGGCGCGATGCGGCACGACGCGCTGCTGCCGCGGGGTCCACCACAGCCGGAGCGTGCACCGCCGCAGACTGGCGCCGATCGGCAGCTCCACAAAAAAGCGCGTCAGGCCGTGGTTCAGCATGCCCGTGAAGTCGCGCAGAGCGGGAGCCAGGGATGGGTCTCGCTCAGAACAGGTCGTGACGAGGCCGATGCAGTACTGCAGGGGTGCCATGCGTGTGACGAAGACGCCGTCCACGCAGCTTCCACATCGGCTCTGCGGCCGCAGATGGTGTTGCTGGCGCAGGTAGGCAGGTTCAAGAATGTACTCACCGGCGAGGTTGGCAGCGGTGTACCACATGCTCGACACCGCCTCTGCCGAGATGCCGTCGATGCAGTGGCAGCGGGTGAAGAACTCGCTGTAGCGCGCAGTAGAAACCATGGCGGAGACGGCGCCGCCGACGGACAGGGAGAGGGGACTGCAAGTAGAGGAGATGCGTGTGGTGTGCGCGCACCTGTCCCGCTGCGACGGACCGAGGGAAACCACGCGCTCCTGCCTGCGAGCTTCCTCCAGTAGCACACGGGCATGGGGGCCGTCACCGCTTCCGTGGCTGCCAGGCCTCACGCTGCTTCTGGAGAGAATGTTGTCGATCGAGAGAGTCGAGTGGCTTTGGGGGCCGTAAGGGGCCGCCGCGTGCTGCTGTTGTGGCGCCGTGCTGTCAGCGGTGCCGCTGCCGGGGGATAGAGCGGGCTCTGCTGCTGCTACTGCTGCTACTGCGTCGGGTGTGGGCAGGCAGCTGGCTGGCCCCCCGCCACTGTCGTTGCCGTAATGGTCCTCGTCTTCTTGCCGCCTCATGTGGTTCTTGAAGTAACTCTTCGCTTCGCCTAGAGCGGCGGGGTTCCTGTCCGCCCGCGCCAGACTGGCGCGAGAGCCTTTGCGGTGCGCTTGCGGGCCCGTGACGGGAACCGGCATCGTTCGCAGCATCCCCTCGAGCGCCGACAGATCGCCGTAGGAGGCGATCTCCTGTGAGTCCTCGTATGTCTCGTGACTGTAGAGCACGCACAGAGGGAGTGATTGTTGGTGTTGGGTAGCCATACTCGCTTCTGTGGTGTGTGCCCTTCTCTCTTTCGATGGCTGTTGTTGTTGTAGCTGGTGCTGTTCCGACCCGCTGTGGTGGAGAGTGCAGAGGGGAGTTGGGAGTGGCAATGACACAGGGTCCCCGGCTGAGCTTGTTCCCCTTTTCTTATCTCCTTCTCTGCCAACGCGGAGAGCTGGCGAGAGAGGGTGCTCGAGCGGTAGAGCTGCAGCTTATCGAAGGGGATTTAGCTACAAAAAGGAAAGAGAGAGAGGAGGGAATGGAGAGAGAAACGAAACAAGAAGAGAGGTAGGCGACGGCGACGGTTTTACCTCATGCAGCGAAGACTCATACCATTCTTGCACCGCACGTAGCTTAGCTGCTCGCCCGCACAAAACTCGCCTTTGACACCTCGCGTCAACCCACCATGTCTCCACACTCATCTCCCCCCACCCGTGCCACAGAGAGGCTATCTTCTGCAACAGGTGCAATGCTACTCGCGAGGGGGGGGGGAGAGAGAGGTTCACTGCTGCTTCTCCTGTTGACATGTTCCTTCTCTCTTTTTTAAAACGACAAGAAAGACATTATGCACGTCAGACGAGAAGGCACGAAAACAGTTAGGACAAAACAGAGACCAACGAGCCGAACGCCGCCATCATCATCGTCATCGTCAACTTCAGACAGCGAGGGTGCATATGAGGAAAAGGAGGGAGGAGGGCAACAGGAATGCAGAGCTTCATACTGCTATCATTGTCTTCTCGGTAGAGCTGTTCCCGCCCCCCGCCCCCCAAATCTCTTTTTCTCTCTCTCCCTTCCCTGACTCACCTGCCTGACGCTCCGTCATGGCAAGTGGTGCCACCACCACCACGCAAGACGACAAGAAAAGAAAGAAGAAGGAAGGAGAGAGCATGCCGTCGTCAGGATGGGCACCGCAACGAGCACGTCAGCGACCTCTCTTTACTTGTTGTAGCCGATGATGGTGACAACCTCGTCGAACTTGGTGTTCTCCTGAGCTGCCACAGACACGGGGTGGTTGAAGGGGGTGCGGGCGAAGTTGGCGACGCCGTCCTGGATGCTGGTCACCTCAAAGATACCATCCTCGATTTCCTTTGCGTTGTCGATCGTCTTGGCCAGCTGCTCGATGGGCACCGCAAGGTACGTGGCGAGGCTCTCCGCTGGGATGCTCTCCACCGTGAGGCTGATGGCGTCCAGGATGCTCGTGCGCACGCGCGTCTCGAAGTGGAAAGGCTCCGGCAGGTGCTGCTTCACATCACTCCATCGTGCCCAGAAGCGCTCGAACTCGCCACAGGACAGTAGGTTCTCCAGCTCGTAAATGTAGTCAATGTCCTTTTTCACGCTAGGGGAGTCCTGCACGTGACTGGCCACCAGGCACATGCACGACGAGAAGTCGCTGGTGTGGAAGCGCGCGAGGGACTGCATGAGGATGGCGAGCAGGATAGACTTGTCCGGCATGCCCCCGTCCATGATGAAGGACTTGAGGTAGCGCAGGAAGACCGGCAGGTCGTAGCGGCCCTCCGACAGGAGCTGGCTGACTTCCTCTTCGTTCGGCATGATACTTGAGATGAAGTGGGGGGAGATATGTGGTGAGGTGCGTGAAAACGGTTCCTGCGAAACAAGAGTTGGAGAGAGTGGGAGAGACAGTCACGACAGTGGAAGGGATCAAGACGGCGGAAGCAGTGGGGGAGGGGGGGGGGGGAGTAGATTCGTTTTGGCATGATCGGGTGTGTGAGTGCGTCAAGCATTCNGGGGGATCAGTAGCGCAAAGCACGTGCGTTAGTGTACAGATGCCAATCAACTTGACGGCGGGGGGACAGAGGAGAAGGAGGAAAGGAAATCTAAAGAAGACTATGGTGACCATGGTGATGTGTCGCTGCTGCGGGGTTGCTGTCTCTCTTGCCCCCCTCTAGTATCCCGCCTCAGGAAGAGGCGGCAGAGCATAGCGGAAAAGCGAGGAGAGCGGGCACGTGGAGTCTCCGACTAGTAGGCCGAATCGTCGAGCTGGAACACGGAGCGTTGGCCGAGGGGCCGCTCCACCAAAGTCTGGAAGAGATACGTCACAGGCGTGTTGTCCTTGGCTACAGTCGCACCTGACGGGCTGGGGTAGGAGCCCCTGACCCAGTCGTGGCTTCTTCCATTCAACGCGGTGCCAGCCGACCCGGCGGCACGCTTCTCATGCAAGTCGTACGCCGGTGTCCTCCCAAAGGGTGAGGAAGCTGAGACTGCGGAGGAGCTCGCTGACGTGTCCGAGTACGTGTCATAGCTGCCACTGCCGCTGCGGCTGCGGCTGCGATCCGAGTAGTAGGACCCCATGTAGGAGTAGGAGTAGGAGTAGCTGCCGCTGCGCTCGCCGGTATCCCCGCCATCGTCCTCCGTGGTGTCTTCCACTGCTGCGGACGTCCGTTGCTCCCTGGGAAGGTGGAAGTAAAACGTGTTCGGGTGCGGTGTTGTCGTGGCAGGAGCAGCTGGGGCTGCTGCCACAACAGGGTCTGCGTGGCGCGCGCTGGCGTTGGGGTGGGAGAGAAGAAAGGGGGAGATGCTCCTCTCGTAGCCCCCTTCATAGCCGTTGCGAGGTTCTCCGTACACAGCAAAGGGACGTGATGTCTGGAATGTCTCCGCACCCGCCCCAGACCGCAAGGACGGCAGCGGTGGCGCCGCCGGATGCAACACGGGCGACAGGAAGCCAACGCCGCTGCCGTTTCGGCTCTCCTCCAAGCGCTTGGCACGCTCCCACTGGCTGCGGGCGGGGACGGCCACCCACTCATAAGGAGGCAAGGCATCCGCCGCACCAGCCTCCTCGAGGCCGAGCCTCGAGAGCTGGTTAGGGCGATCTGCCGTGGCTGGTGGCAACGCGAGCGACCCGCCACCATCACTGCCAAGCGCGTCCGGTGCTGTTGACACATTCGCCGTCGACCAACGAGGTGGCTGCGCCTCCATCGCAGCTCCTTGGATCGCGTCCCCGTCGGCACGTTCTGCATTCCTCTCAGTTTCGCTACACCCTTCCGCTGCTCCAGACAGCTCACGCTGCCGTGTTTCACCGTCGACCGCAAGGCTGCTGATGCTGCTGCTACGCTCCTCTTCACCGTCACTTGCAGTCTCAGACCCACTGGTCTGTGCGTTCTCGCTGCTGCCACTGCTCCCATCAGCGGGTTTGGCGGCAGTCTTGTCCAATGCGAGCCGCGCCGGGGCGTCCGCTGCGGCCCCAGCGCCTGGCGAAGGCTCTCCCGCAACGTCCCCAGGCTCTGATTTTCTTTCCGGGTCGTCGGGGTGGGGGCTGTGTTCGTCCAGACTCGTAGGCGTAGGAATGGAGAGTGTGTCGCCTCTGCTGTTCTCGCCCGGCGCGTGCGGCCCTGTGCTATGCTGTTGCTGCTGTGGAGGCGGAGTCGGTTGGGGTGCTGCATCCGGCGATTTACCGGTGTCGGCGCCGTTGGGCGTGGCCGCTTTCTTGCCCCGCACCTTGTTCTTTATTTTCGACGCACAGCCTCCCATTTGCAGGTCCAATCCGGTGAGTCTAAGAAGGTGATGGTGATGGTGGGAGAGGGGGGGGGTGAGAATCTAACTAAGAAACCCGCACCTGGGTGGGGAGGGGAGGAGAGGTGAGGGCAGAAAGCTTGCATTGCACGAAGTGAGGGAAGAGGGAAGGAGTTGGCAAAAAGGAAAAAAAAAAAGGTTCCGCAGGATGGCAGGTGAGTACAGCAGCGCCACACGCGGGACAGAGACAGAGGTTTCTCCTCTTCCTTGTGGTTCGCTCCTCTACATGTCTTCTCGTCTCTCGTGCTGGTGTTGGTGTTTGCGTTAAGGGAGAGGGTAGCGTTGGGGTCGAGGGGGGGGGGTATGGAACCAGTCATTGGCTTGGTGTGTACGTCACAGTGGAGCAACAGCAACTCCCATGTCTCGTACCCTACCTCTCACCACCTTCTGCTCTTAGATATCTGCCGTCAGCTCCTGCGAGAGACCTTTGCGGAAGCGGGTCTTGAGGACAAAATCCCGAGAGAGCTGGTAGCCCTTGGCCGGCTCGAGAGGGCCGACGCGCACCGAGGCGTCGTACGGGTCGCCCGGCACGACGTCCCACTGGCCAAAGGTGAACATGGGGTAGGCCTGGCCGTACGTCATCATGCGTATCTGCGTCTCCAAGCCAAAGCTGTCCATGGCTGGCACCAGTGCCCTCACGCGGGTGAGCGTGGTGGCTGGGATAGCCTCCTCGCCCAGCACAGCACCGCGGCGCTGCTGGAGAATACTGGTGATCTTCGCGCGGCACTCCTCCGGGCACAGGATCTCGGCCGCTAGCACAGGCTCCAGCAGCCGAGGGCGAGCCCCAAAGAGGGAGCGACGCACCGCCAGCCGTGTGTTGGTCCGTAGCTCATTCACGCGAACCGACTTGTCAGTGGCAGGCTCCGTGAAGATGAGCTTCACGCCAACACCGCGAACGGTCTCCCCCGTGAGTGGCCCGCTGCGCATGGCATCGCGAAAGCCGGCGATGATGGCATTGCGCTGCGGCTGCGTCAGCGGCTTCTCACCAGGCTGCCTTTCCTCGTCCAGGGTATCGTCAAACAGCAGGGAGGGCCCGCTACTCTTGTCAGGACCGAGCGCGATGACGTTCTGCGCGTCGAGGGCGTCAAACCCGAACTCCTCCTGCATGCGAGCCCGCAAACGCTCTCGCTGCTCTTGCCCACTGGGGAAGAAGTCTATCTGCCCCGCCTCCACGGCCTGTGTGAGTGCACGGGGCAGGACGCCGCTGGTGCAGCCAATGCTCCCCTTAGCCCGCGTGCCTGCCACCGCGAGAGCACCTTCGGCATCCAGCACCGTCTCCGAAAAGGAGACAAAGGGCTGCGATAGCCCGATCGGCACGCCGGCGCAGAGCACTGTGCGAAGCTGATGCAGCGCGGTGTCCAGGTGGAGCTCGCCGAAGCCGGTCATGGTGAACTCGCCACTCTCCTCCGTGCGCAGGTCCAGGCCCGGTGTGGTGCGGCGAAGGAGGTCAAGGCCGGCACTGAAGGTGGGCAGCTCCGCCGGATCCTTCAGCTCTAGCGAGACGTGGACGATGGGCTCGTGGCCAAGGTACGCGAAGGGCCACGGCCGCACGTCGCGTAGCCACCGCCCCACCTCTGCCGCATAGGCCTCCTCCTCCTCACCACCACTGATTGCCTCTGCGTTGGCGCCATCCCCTCCCGCCTCCTGGGATTGCAGCAGAGTCTTGGCAATGCGGCCGCCCAGCAGGACGAGGTGCTTGCTCGCGTGAGCGCCGCCTGGCAGGGCGGCCCTCCCCTCCTCCTCGGCACTGCTGCTGCTGCCGTGGCTGTCGTCAAGGGTCGCGTACACCACCTGCCCTGGGTAGGCCGCGGCGACCTCCACGAAGCCTTTGTCGACGGTGCGGACAAACATCCTGTGCAGTCGAGTCTCATGAAATGGGCTGACGTCATCGCTGCGCTCGTCGATGCTGACAAAGGCTGGCGGCGCGGAAGGGGATGCAGCGGCGCCTGCGCTCTTCCTCTTCTTCTTGCTGCCAGCCGCCGCGTTGGGCAGTGGGTTGCTCGTGAGGACCCCTGACAGCACGCGCAGGACGAGTGCCGTGCGGTGCTGCTTGCGCGTCCTGCCAGTAGCGCTTCCGGTAACGTCGGACGTGGCCGTGAAGACACAAACGAGCGGTGCCACTGCCGCCACGGCAGAGCGGTCGGCCGTGCTGCTGCTGTCAGCACCCTTCTGCAGGCTCGTTTCATCCTCCGTGCTGGGGAGAGCAAACACGCTGCTGTCACGTTGTGTGAGATGGTAACGCGAGCAGAGAGTCGCGGTGCGGTGGTGGCTCGCCGCCGGCAGGACGTTGAGCAGCGCGTCGATGCCCTCGCCACTTGGGTTGCCCAGGAAGAGCCGAATCGCCTCCTGCATGGCCGTCGCCGGTGAACGAGGCAGTCTGTTCAGCTGGCTCGACAGCCGCTCTGAGCCCTTCCCGGATACCGAGTGGGCCACAATCTTGTACAAGGGCTCGAGGACAAAGGATACAAAGGATGGACGCTGGCGGAAGGTCGTGATCTTCTTGAAGATACCCTGCTCAAAGGTGACCTGGCCCCACAACTTCTGCGCGAGGTGGGCGAAGTCGACGACGCCCTCCTTGTACATGCCAGCGTACTTCAACGCAAAGGTCTCCAGCGAGAAGATGAACCCCAGCGTGGACGAGGCGAACAGAACGGTGCCATTCTCAGGGCAAACAAGGAACTCGCTCGCCCCCACGGTGGCAATGACATTGTTCACCGCCTCGACGACAAAGCGCAGCTTGCGATAGGCGTCCAGTGGGGGAAGCTTGAGGTCGAGAATGAGGCGGTCAACCTTGGTGACGACAAGGATAATGGGCAGCTGCTCCTCCACCACAATCTGGCGCAGCAGGCGCTCGCCGTTGGCGTCGAGGGACTCGAGTGCGTCTACGCAGAAGACGACGGCGTCGGCCAGCCTCAGCCCAGCGTTGATCTCCCCAGCGAAATCGGGATGGCCAGGGGTGTCCACAAAGGTGACCAGGTTCGTCGTCTTGCACAGCTGCGATCCGCGCACCAGCGCGGAGACGACGTGAGCCTTCAACGATATTTTGCGGCCCTCCTCGTCCTGGCGGCGTGGGTAGCCCTGGCCGCCGAGGAGCATCTCCAGCAGGGTGGTCTTGCCGTGGTGTAGCGTGCCCGCCAGTGCCACTGTCTTCACGCGGCCGGGGACCTTGGCCACAGCATCCAAGAAGGCCTCGGCGCGGCGCCGCTGGGCCCCCACGCCTCCTGTCGACGGGTCCGCCGCCTTGTCCCCAACGAGGAGCGGGCCTCTGTGCTGTTGCTGCTCTCGGCCGCTGGGACCGGTCTCCAGCTGCAGAAAGCTCTCCAACTCTCTGCGGTGCCTGCCGTCGCGGCTCAGGTTCACCGACTCGACAAGTGGCTGGTCCACGGGCTGATTCCCTGTCTCCCCAATCACCAGCTCTACATCATCGCTGAAGTCAGAGTTCTGCCCCTCGTCGCCCACCTCCTCCTCCTCGCTGACCACGCCAGTGTGGTCGGGAGCCACCGGTACGTGCTCCTCTTCATTCTCGCTGTCGACGCCCCCATCGCGCCGCACACGGTTGCCTTGTGCGTCGTAGCCGTAGTTCATCGGTGCAGTGGATCAGCAGCCCCAAGGCACCCTCTGCGATACTATAGTGCAGAGAGAGGGAGAGAAAGAGGGTCTCCGAGACAGCGCTGGGGACGCGAGTTCTATATGGCTAACAAAATGAGAGCAGCACTGCTTCCTATCTTTTGCGAGGACGAGTAACAGGAGGGGATAGGAGGCGAGTTGCATTGCCACCGACTACTTCCATTGTCGGGGAGGAGGAGAGAAGAAGAGCAACACAAAGAGCGAGAAAAAGGAGAGCTGTACCAGGTGCCAGCAGGCGAACCAGGTGAGCTGTGGCTCGTATCTTGCAAAAGGCGTTCTCTAGACGGGGGTTGTTTGGGTCTGTGACTCAGCGTGTGTGTGTGCGGGTTAGGTTAGAGCGCAAGGAGGGAGGGGGGCGAGGCAGTGACAGACGGACGCATGGTCGAGAGACCACCACAGGGGGGAGTGCAAGATGCGTCCGGCAACAACAGCAGCAACAGTAAAAGCGATAACAAGGCGCGCGCACGCTCAAAAACAAACAAACCGGCAGTCAGGAGAGATAAACTGTGTGTGTGTGTGTGTGTGTGTGAATAGAAGAGCCTATCCCCAGCGCAGTCCGGTCGGTGTGTTGCTGCCACTGCAGCAGCGGTACCGAGTCTGCTTTTGCCTTTTTATCGCTTCCCTTCCTTATTGATGCTGCTGTTGCTGACCGGAGGCGGCGGCCGAGTACCGCTCGTACCGCGTCGAGCCCTCTGGATTCCTGAGTGACGGCGCCTTCACCGCCGGTGCGTCGTGAAATGTGGCAAGCACGCGGTGCTCCAGCGACACCTGCTTCTGCCGTTGCTCCAAATTGTTGCGCATCTGGGCTTCGCGCAGCTGCTGGAGCTCCTCCGCGGACTCGGCCTCCAGCTTCATCGCCATTAAGTCCACCATCTGCACTAGATCAGGGCGACGCTTCTCGATGGGCTCGGCATTGCACCAGACGAGGAGCAGAAAGCCAAAGCCGAGGAAGAGCACGACAGACCAAAAGTACTGCGTCTCTGGGGTGAAGTTGTACTCGGTGCGGCGCACCTCCCAGTCGAGGCAAGAGACCAGGCCTAGTCGGTTAATGTAGAGCGTGCGGGAGAGACGCTCGTCTTCCAGCACGGCGAGATCCTTGTGTGCCTGGTTCACCAGCTCGCGCTGCGCGGACGGGCTAACAACGGTGCGATTTCGCCTAAAGCCGTTCCGAATCTGCTGCAGTAGCAGCATACGGATCGTCACATTGGGAATGCGGTTGGCCGCCTTGAGGTAGCGCCTGTACAGCAGGGTAACCGCCTCGCTGGGCACAAGAGCGGACATGGAAACTCACCTGCTACGTTGCTGCTGTTGTCCGTTATGCAAGAGTAAAAACAGGGAAACGCATAGGATAGCGGCGGAAGCAGCAGGGAAGGGTGGAGGAGGCTGTCGATGGGTGCAGCAAGCCATATGCCATCCCTCGAGTAGTTGTACAGGTGCATTCAGCAAAGCTCAGGACTCACACTCATACTCACGCACACACACACACACACACACGCAGGCACAAGCACGCGGTGTAGACCTCATCTCCCCTTCTCTCTTTCCTGTGTTGCCCATGCGGTGAACGAGACAGGGGGGGCGGGAGGGGCAGCACTACGACTGGGAGAGTTTGACTGATACATGGCTCATCCACGCACACGGCGAGACCGAAACAAAACGGGGGAGGGGGGCTTCAGAGGAAGGGAGGGGGATGAAGCAGCACTAGGAGTGGAAGACCTCACCGGTTGCTTTCCAACAGAAAGAGAAGGACTGACGTCTCTCTCTAGACACATGCACACCACACACAAACGGAGGAGCAGATGGGACACGGGGAGGAGGGGGGTAGCATCCGAGAGAGAGAGAGAGCCCATCTCATCTCCACTTGGGAAGCGTGGCCTTTGGCTCGCGACGCGCGAAGTCATCCTCTGTGGCAGCGAATCGTTCGCGGGCGGAGCGGAAAAGGGCATCATCATTTCTGTCGTAGCCGCCGCCACCGCGCGGAGTGTCGCCTTGGTGATGATGAGCTCTATGGCTCTCATTCAATACTCGCCAGGGATGGTGGGATGCGGCACGCGGAAGGGATGTGGTCGTGGGCCGACTCATCGAGCGCTTCTCGTGCGGTGTGGCGACGAAGAGAGACTCGCCAGCGGCGGCAGCAGCGGCACTAGTTGGTCTCGGTGCGGATCGCGTAGGCGCCGCGGGTGGAGGAGCAAGAACAGTGGCCGTTCTTGTCCGTGCCTCCACGTTCCCGCCAATCATTTCATCAAACAGCTCCGTGCACGCCTGCATCAGTGGGAGGTCCAGTAGCGAAGGCGACACAATCCGTTGGCCACCCTCGGTGCCGGGGTCGGCCGCGTGGCGGCTCGCGTCCGCGTACGCCGACCCCGGTAACGGCGATGCGTGCAGGATGGCGCAGCTCAGCTTGCTCTGCATGCCGCGCTCCATGCCAAGCGCTTTAGAGGCTCTGCGCTCCACAGCCAGGGCCCGCATGGTAGCTCGGTCCGTCTGCATGCCCGCCTCGCGCATCGCCGTGTACAGTTCCGCGGCGGCGCTCACCAACAGCTCTGACTCATCGTCGATGACCGGTGTGTTCTTACAAAAGCGGCCGAGCTCGCGCATCCACATGTTGCGGTTAGCCTGGACCTCGGTGGCGGTCTCTGCGAACGATGGCGATGGGGGTGGTCGCGAGGAAGCCGATGAGTGCTGCTCTGGCGGGTTCCCTCCCCTATGCGGAGATGTTGCGGAGGGAGAGGACGGTGTCTTGACCTTGGCAAGTTCTTCCCGCCACTGGGTGAGCGTGGACTGCGCCTCGGCCAGGTCCCGCTCCCGTGCCTCCAGGGCATCGGTGGCAACTTTGTATGCCCGCTGCAGTTTCCGGTTCGACTCTCGCAGGGAACGTAGCTCTTCCTCGCCTTCGCGGTTGGCGTCACTGGCCGCGTCCTCGTCGCTTCCCATATTGGCAGGCACAGGCGCCGCTACACTCTCCTCCTCCCGACTAGCGGTGGCAGCGGTGGCGCCGACCGCTTCCGCCTCGCTGTCTCGCCGCTTTCTGTCCTCCACCGCGTTCTTGACAACGACCAGGAGCTTCTCTTTGTCAGACTTCTCCTTCATGTACCGCGCCTTGAGTTCATCCCGTTCCTTCTCCGCGCGGTCCCGCTCCGCCCGGATGCCCTGCACTTCCTTCAACTCCCGTGTCTTGCGGCGACCATCCTCCAAGGCCTCCTCGTAGGATGCCACTATCGACGTGAACTTCCCCGACAACAGCTCCTTTCCCTTAATGGCCGTCTCCAACGCGGCTTGCTGACTATCGAGCTCGGCCTTTAGCGAGCGGATCTGCTCGTGCAAGGAGCCCTGCACTTGGGAAGCTTCGCGTGTCCTCTGGCGTTCCTCTTCTAGTGCTTGTGCCAAGCGAACAACGTCGACTTCCACACTTTGCACCTTCACCTGGAGGGACTCGTTCTCCTCACGCAACCACTCGACAGGCTCTGCCGAGACGTGCTGTTCATGCTCCACGTTCTTGTCGATCTCCGCGTGGAGGTCCAGCTTCAACTGCTCTATCGATGCCTCGGCCTCATCCGCCCTGCGCCGTTCCACCATCAGTTCGTCACTCAACTCCTCATTCTCCAGCCGGACACGGGCCGCAGTCTCCTCCGCCTCCTCTGACCGCTCCTGCTCCGCGGACAGTTGCGCCTTCAGCTGGGCAACCTCCGCGGCGTGGCTCTCACGCTCCTGCTCTACCACGGCGCGAAGCTCGGCGGCCTGCTGCTGCGCTCCCGCCTCACGCTCCTCAGCAGTGCCCTCCGCGGCCTCGGCACGGCACGTCTCGGACGCAAGCTGCTCCTTCAGCTGGGCAACCTC
>JASAOB010002719.1:0-46337 GCA_030849825.1 Herpetomonas tarakana | reverse complement strand
AGAACAATAGAGAGACGGCTTCCTGGTGGGTGGGGCGAACGGCTGGATACTGAGGAGCAGAAACACGTGTAGGCGTGTGTCTGTTGGGGTGAGGGACAGGAGTAAGGCCGCCAACGGAGAGGGGACAGAAACGGCCCGGAGAAACGCCAAGATAACTACCAGCGGAATAGGGAAATAACTGGAAAGGGAGCGCGAAGTAATGTGTGAAGGAGATGGGGGGGAGGCAGAGGGGAAGGGTGTCGTGGAGGCAGCTACGCTACTTGCCCATGTTCATCAGCATCTTGCTCTCGCCGGGCAGAAAGGTGGTGTTCGGCATCGACGCTAGCTGGCTCGCCACGTCCACCGCCGCCTCGATGCGGCGCAGCTCGAGCAGACCGGAGCCAGAGCGGCTGATGGCCTCAGAGATCAGCCGGGCGGACTCGGCCTCACCCTCGGCGCGCACGACGGCGGCCTGGCGCTTCTGCTCATTCTCCAGCACGACGTAGCGGTAGCGCTCCGCCTCCTGCTGGGCCACCTGCTTCTGCTCGACGGCGGCCATAAAGTCGTGGCCGAACTGGATGTCGACAAGCGAGAGGTCCTCGAGCTGAAGGCCAAACTGGTTCACCTTCTCCTGCATCAGCTGATACACGCGCGCAGAGACGGCGTCGCGCTTCTGGATGAGCTCCTCCGCCTTGTACTCGGCCACCACCGCCTTGAGGATCTCGTTGCTGATGGAGGGGAGAATGCGCTCGTCGTAGTCGAGCCCAAAGGTACGGTAGATCTGCGGTAGGCGGTCGACCATGGGGCGGAACAGTACACGCAGACGGATGTTCACCATCTGCAGGTCCTTGGTACCGGTCATGGTTTGCAGCGTGCGTGGGCGGATGCGCACGTTGAAGCGCTTGATGTCGTCAAGGCCGACGATGCGCGCCTGCAGTCCCTCGCCGTACACCGTCTCCTTTAGGCCGGTGATCTTGTTGTAGAGGATGCAGGCCTCGCCTGGGTAGACGACGAAGCAGCAGCTGTAGAGGCCAGCACCAGCGGCGAGAGCGCCAATGGCGATCTTCTGCAGCACACCAGCCATGATGGTTGGGGAGAGGGGGAGGAGGGAGATCAGAGGGGCGGAGGGGACTACACAGCCTTGCGACAGAGACGACAAGACACCTACAGGCAATGCGGAGGTCACGAAATAGCTGAGAAACGAGAAGCGACAAAGGGGGGGGAGGAGAGTTGTGGTTGGAAAGCAGTCCCAGGGGATTACCTCAGCGCACAGGAGATGCGGTGCACATGGGCAGAGTGAGGGTGTCCTTCCCCACCCCCCAGTGAGCTTCCTCATGTACGTTTGGGAGCTCCCCTCCGTCTTTTCCTCTCACTCCGTTGAAATGATGACGACCTGTCCCCCCCTCGGCTTCCCTCCGCGAGCCAGTGCTGCTGGAGTCGCCATCCTTGCGAGAGGAGCAGGAGGGGGGGGTGTCCTGCGCGCTGCTATAGTTTACCGGGGGGTGGTCTTTAGGAAGGGGGGATGGAGGGAAGGGTTGCAGAGGTGTGGGCTCACGATTACTTGAGAGTTATACGGAAGGATTGGGGGGAGGGGAGGGGGGAGGGGGGAGAAGAAAGGCGTGGCTCGTCCTGCGGGCCCGACACGAACAGCCCTCTTTGCTAGGGAAGCTCGTCGTTCCCCTCAGCCCCTCACCTCCCTCCCTCCACGAGTTACTTTCGCCGCAAGCGAGTTAAATGGAGTTAGCGTCAACCGGGTGGAGGAGAAGAAAAGTACAATGGGGCCGGGCTATCAACAAAGACAATGGAAAACAGCGTCTGGGGGAGAGTAGGGAGGCGGGGAGAGACGAGAGACAGTCGTCGCCAGGTGTCATGGTGCTCTTATCGCCGCAGGGATACTAACAAGGAGACAGTGGGCGGGAGCTCTGACGGCAGAACGAAACAGTGCAAGGCAGTGCATGGGAGTGGGGGATCCAGTGTGTGTGGGCCGGGAACGAATCTACCACACACACACACACACACACACACACACAAGCACCGCCGCCGCCTCTCTCTCTCTCTCCTCAGTTCTTCCGATTGGCAGAAATGAGTTTGTACTCCGTGACGATCTTCTTGTACAGCGGGTTCGCGTCAACCTCGCACGTGAGCAGCTCTTGAATCGTCTCGTCCTCCACAATCTGCATCGAGTGGAGCGATTCGATGATGGCGCTGATGAGGCGCTCGAGTCCCGGCTTCGGATTTGCGTGCTCACAGAGAGAGTAAATGACGGGAAAGTTGAGGATAACGCGATCCTCCTCCTCGCACGTTGGATCGGGGCGGGGGACCTTGTTCCAGAACTCCATCAGCGTGTCCACGGTGTACTCGTCCGGCTCCGACATGCGGTTGTAGGCCATGCAGAGCACGTTGGCCGCGTCGTAGTACACGTCGGCGTTGATCTCCTCCTCGGATGAGGTCAGCCGCACCATGTTCATCAGCCGCTCGGGGAACCTGGGCACGTCCTCAAGCAGACCATCCTCCACGGCGGTGGCAAGCGCGCCGGCGAAACCGGCGAACATCTCCTCGTCCATGAGGTAGAGCCCGACAATGAGAAAGCTGCAGGCCTCGCGCTGCACCTCCTTGCGGGTCGTCGTGCAGGCGCCCTTGATCACCTCCGTCGCCACTGCCACACACAGCTCCTCGGCGTTCTCGAAAATCCGGTCGCAATCGTTGAACTCGTCGATCCACTGCGGCATGAAGTCGTTGGTGCAGTCAGCCACCCACTCTTGGAACAGACTCTGGACACGCAGCTCGAACTTGACGGTCTTCTGCGAGGGACCCGCGGCGAGCGGAGACGAGGCCGTCGCAGCATCCGCCTTTGCATCTGCCGCACGGGAGGCCAGGGAGGAGGACGGGGGGGAGGCAGCCCCGCCGCCACCACCGCCCGCAGCAGGGTGCCTCGCGCCTTTGCTACTCTTGTCCGCTCCGTAGTCCTTCTTGGCAGCAGCAGCTGTGTCCCGCCAGCTCTTCGCGTCCCCTTTGCCCTTCTTCGCCGTTGGTGAGGACGGGCTCGCCGTGGCGGCACCCTTCCTGGTGCCGCCGCTGCTGCTGCTCTTGACGACCTTCGACTTGGTGTCCCACCGGCGCTTCCGCAGGTCGAGGAGATCCTCGATCTTGAAGCGGATACGGGGAGGGTAGGGGTTGTTCGAGCGCTTCACACGGTCCGCGAGAATGGCGAAGTAGTAGTCTACCTTCTCGTGATGGCGCCGATCAACGACCTCCCCGACCGTCTGCATGAGCTCGGCGAGGATCTCGATGTTCTCCGGCTCTGGGAACCCGCCGCCTTCCGCCGCGCGCATGATCGTCTTGATAATGGAGAAGATGGTCGTGGACGTGAGCACGTCCTTGAGGTACAGCTCGCCCACAAACCGCATATTGGCCCGCTTCCGTCGCATGAAGTTGGCGCGGCGAAACTCGCGCTCCTCTTCGCTGAGATTTCTCTCGTCCTCCGACTCGGTGTGGCGGTAGTTGCTGAACTCTCTTTGCGCAATCCGCAAAATAGCGTCCCTCAGCTCCGAGACGGGCTTCCCGTCAGGGGTCGGCGGGGATATCTTGACCTCGAACATGGCGAGGCTGTGGCACACCGCGGCGTACAGCTTGCTGTTCTCCGGCTCGTCAAGGACCTTTTGGCAGATAATGGACACCACGCTGCCCAGCACCTCGGGCGTTGCGAACAGCTCCTTGGTGCACAGCTTGGCGACGAGTGCGTCGAAGTTTCTGTCACTCATCTTGTTCAGAGAGCCCTGCACGAGGCGCTGCACCCACTCCTCCGTCGTCTGGGCCGTCCCCTTCGCCTGCCACGCGTTCTCGCCGCGCACCAGCTTCGTCTGCGCCATGCGGCGGCGACGGCAGACCTCGTCCAGGGAGAAGTCGGGGTACGGCGGCTCGAGGTAGTTGTTCCGCACGCTCCGAATCTGTTCAACACTAAACTGCATCGTCCGTCGCGCGCGTGTGTGGGGAGGGAGGAGGGGAGAGGGAAAGGTGTCAGACGAGCGCGCCGTGCCCCTGCGAGATGGCGGGACGGAGGGAGGGGAACGGGGCTATCACGGAAGAGGAGCAGGTACGCCCAACAGTGCCGGAGGTTCCACGCGTGCGCTTGCGTGTGACGGGGGGGCAGAGAAGATTGGATGGTGAGGGCTAAAGGCGGGGAGTGTAGTGGGATACGGCTGGGAACACTGAGGAGAGACGGAAGGGGTGGGGAGAGGAGGAGGAGAGAGCGAAAGTGGGTGCATTGACAGACACTGTGCGCAAACAAGTGAGGTACTGGAGCCGCGACGTGTGTGCCATTGCTGCCTGACACCTCCCTTCTTGTACGCTTTCCTTATCCACCACGAGGGGCCTGACCACCATCAGCATTCCTCATCGTGAATACACACAAACACAAACACACACTCACACTTCGTAGGGCTCCGCTTGTGCTGGCTGTTTCCACGCACGTCCGACCGGGTCAGATGCGAGGCCTTTTTATACTGCGCCGCCGCCGTCGCTGCCCCCCAAGATGGAGGCTAGCAGGGCGTCGTCCTCGTCTACGTCGGGCTGGGGAGCGGCAACAGCATCCACTCGCCTTGCAGTAGCAGCCTCCGAGTGTGGTGGCTCCCCTCGTAATGCTTTGGCGGTTGCGAGTCGCTTTGGGAGGAAGCCTGGTTGGGTGCGGCCACGCTCCATGTCAATCGTGATGGCACGCCCCCTTAGGCGTTTCTTGCGGCTGAACTGCACCGCCTTCGCCGCCTCCGCGGGCAGGCCGAACTCGACAAAGGCGTACCGGCGGCTCTTGTTGGTCTTGCCGTCGCGCACGATGCGCACGCTGGCGACCCGTCCAAATTGATCCGCGAACACGCGCAGCTCCTCCTCCACCGCCTGTGGCGGCAGGTTGGCCATGATCGTCGTTCTGCGCGCATCGGACCGAATGTTGACGTCCAGAAATGGGTTGCGGTGCCGCTCCTCGTCCGCCATGTCGCGCACCCAGACATCCTGCCGCGTCACCGGCTCCACAGATCCGCCGTCGCCACGCCTGTCCCACCCCTCCTTCCCTCCTAGAGAGGGGCCCACCGCGTCTTGCTGCCGCTGCTCCTCGCGGACGATATCTCTGGCGCGCTTTAGCGTTATGGCCACCGGCGGCCCTCCCTTGCGATCGTGCTGCCGTCTGTGCAAGCGACCCATCGGCGGAGGCGGCGAGCGTGCGTGGAAGAACTCATGCTTCCAGGACAGATGCTCTACCCGTCGCGCCTTGGCAGCAGTGCGACGGGCCTCGTCTGCCGTGCTAGGATTCTGCATTTCCTCCTCCCTTCCCCCTCTGTTGTTAGAGAGGCAATGCGCGTCGCAGGAGGGGCACAGGGGACACTGTATATGTGTATACTGCGCAGCACTACTACTGCCAGGAATCCTTCTTGCCTTGGTGTGCCTTGGTGTGTGTGGTTTTCAACAGTGCGTGCGAGGAAAACGAAGGAATAGAGGGTTGAGCTGGCAGAAGCGAACACAGCGCAGTAGACAGCCGGTAAGGGGGGGAGGGGGGGGGACAGGACGAACTCCGCAGCCGGTCAGGACACATTCACATTCACTATTGCGACTTCTCTCCTCTCTCTCTCTGTTTCGTTCTGTCGACGACTGGGGGACGTTGAATCGCAGGGGAAAGTGGGTCCTGGCGGCGAGAGGAAGGAGCGACCCTGAAAGCACTAGCGAGCGGCAGGGCAAGGAAAGGTAAGGAAGAAGGTAGTCTAGCAAAGGAGGTAATCGGTCATGGTGTTCTAGTCTAATGGCGAGGAGGGAGAGTATGTCTGTGGATACATGTGTGCAAACGCAGCCGAGGCTCCGGCAGGTGAGTAAGGAGGAAGAGGGGGGGGAGAGAGGGGGGGAGGAGACAATGGGGTCTAGCGAGAGCCGTACATCGGGCGTATTTAGGAGGGGGAGGGGGGAGGGGTGGCATGCGGGATAGAGGTTGGGCCCACTTGAAACAGGGGGAGGGGGGGGGGAGAAAAGGAGAAGCAATAGAACATCGGGAAGCTTCAGAGACTTCCCAAAGGAAGCCACCACGGCGGGTGTCAAGCCTTGATGGACGGTGAGTGGCGCGTGGACGGGGTCTTGTCACTGGCGCTGCTCGGTGCGGAGCCCGAGGCAACAGGGGACGGTGTCTGCCCGATGGCGCGCATGTTGTCACCACCGTCCCCCTCCAGCTTGACGTAGCAGTACAGGCGGCTGCACGGGTTCTTCACCAGTCCCTCGCGCTGCAGATGCAGCCACAGAGCACTCCCGCGGAAGATGTCCAGCTTCGTGACGCTGGCTAGCTCGCCTGGCGTGATGGCCATGACCTGGCTGGCACGCTTCATCCGACGTGCATTCACCTGTGCAGTGGCCTCCACCAGCGTCGCCACAGGGATGTGCCACTCCTGGGTCAGGCGCAGCGCCGCATAGGAGAGGCCCTCTGGCGCAGACACCGCCCCAGCCGCCCCGTCGGCGTCGATGCCGTCAGGCTGCGACGTGCCCACGTAGACTGGCGTCAGCCCTGTGGACTGCGAGAGCCCAATCACCCACGTCTCCATCTCGCGCACAGAGCCACAGACCAGGTCGAGATACGCCTTGGATGAGGAGGCGCCGTACTCAAGGCTAAAGCAGGTGAAGTAGTCCACGTTGGTGCGGCATCGCGCAAAGGTTGGTGTGCCCTGCCCGAGAATGATGCGCGTGACGGTGCAGAGCTCCACGTGGCCCATCCCGCCCAAGCGGAGGGCCGCCTGCTGCTGGCGTGGGCTCTCCTCGTCCCAGCACAGCCGTTTGCGGCCGTGTCGCTCAGCCACGTAGAAGAGCCGCTGATGCAGCGTGCCGTCACGGCTCAGTCGCTTCATGGTACCGCCCATGTCCATGAAGGCGGAGATGGTGGTGCTGAGCTGCGGGTCGTCAAACGCAGAGTGCCGCAGAGGCTGCTTCTTCTGTTCCTCCTCAATGATGCGCTTCTGCGTCCAGTACTTGGGCGGGCGGTTGGCGTCGACGCCGCCAAGAAAGCCGGGGGCGGCCGCCACGGCTGGCACCGCCTTGCGCTGGCGACGGTGCGACTGCACGACGGCGTTGCCCGCCATGGCGAGCACCGCACTGCGCAGCCACGTCTCCGTGTCGGACAGCGAAGCCGCCGAGGCGGCGGAGTTCCCGCGACCCGCGGATGTCAGTCTGTTGGACAGGTAGAGGCTCAACCACTCCCGTCGAAGCTCTGCCATCTCAACCGCACGAGGGCCGGTGCTCTCCGCCACTGACCACGCCCGGTCCTGTTCCTGCTGCGCCTCGCGTTCCCGCGTGAGCTCCGCCTCGTTGCGGTGCAGTGCCGGGTCCTTTGCGAACTCCTTGGCAAGAGCCTGCATCTGCGTCGACACCTGACTCTCCATCTTCTGCAGCGCGAGGCTTTTGGCCATGGCCTCCTTCTTGCTCCTCTCTCGTTCTTGTCGTGTGGTGTGGGCGACGGTGTACGCGGTGTGATTGGTCTGCAGGACCGCCACCATCTTCGCCTCGCGCTCCTTCTCGCTCAGCTGCGTCGCCTGCACCATGGCGGTGACCTCCTTCAACTCCTTCTTCACCGCGCTGCGAGCGTGCACGTACTCAGCGAGAGCCTCCTCTCTGGCTTGCTTGTGCTGCTCCTTGAGGAAGTGCTCCGTACGGGCGGCGGCATCGCACGCACTCCGATGGGCCTTGACCACGTCGCACAGGGCGGCCAGGGAGGCGGCCTTGTTCCTGCCGCCGCCGTCGGGCACAGCGGTGTGCGTTAGACTGAAGAAAAGGGGGTTTCGCCCCGGCGGCAGTGCGGCGGCCTGCGCCAGGAATGTGGTGTCCCGTCCCTGCAGCTCCTGCTCGCAGGCGAAGATGTGCATGTCCGCAAGGACGGCGTCATGCGCGTGCAGTGAGGCGAGATAGGCCTCCTCCATCTTTGCGTCGTGCGCGTTGGCGGCTTGCTTCACCTTCATCGCCTTCACCTTGTCGGCAAAGTAGAGAGAGGAGAGCGTCTCGTCAAAGGTGAGAACCGTTGGGCTGAGGTTGACGATGAGGGAGATGCGGGCGCTAGGCGCGGCGAAGGTGTCCCGCAGCACCATCGTGAGTTTGCTATCGCGGTATGGGATGTGCCTGGCGCCTTGGAAGAGGCTGTGCACCACGTTGCCCAGCGCGGTGAGGGAGCTGTTGATTTTCCGAAGCTCCTCGAAGCCCTCACCTCGGACGTCGGCGTGCTTGGCCTTCTCGCTTCCCGCGAGGTCAGCGATGGTCAGCTTGCTGTGCATGATGGGGCACGTGTTACAGCCGAGAAGCGGGTTGGCAGCCCCGCTGAAGAGCTCGCAGACCACAGGCTTCACCGCCCGCTGCTGCGGGTCCAGGGTGGCGGCGACAAAGGCATCCCTGGCTCTCAGGCAGTCATGCAGGGAGGGCACGGAGCCCGTGGCGTGGATGTCGCCGCCATTTGCGTCAAACGGCATTTGGAATACGTCAATGGAGAAGACCGCGTGCGAGCGCGAGGAAGTGTCGTTGGCAGAGGTGGCTCGCTGCACGCGCCGCCCGGCGGCCCGCTTGTACACCTCCATCGCGTCGACAAGGGTATCCAACGGGGCGTAGGTGAGGCCGGGCAGCCGCACCACATCCTTCATCACCGCGGCGCTCACCACAGACCCTTGCGTACTTTTTGGGTTGAGCAGGTCGCGAATCTCGTCAAGGTATATCTCCACCACGCTGATGCCGAGGACCACGTGGCGCTTCTTCCGGGCCCTCATCTGGGCTGCGTAGTGCAGGAGCTCCTCAATGGCGCGCATCAGCACACCAGTGTCCTCGGTCACGATGTCGTCGGTCAAGGGGTTGTTCTGGATGCCGCCGAGCACCGTGTAGGTCTTGCCGCTGCCCGTCTGGCCGTAGGTGAGGATACTCGCGTTGGTGCCCGCCAGCGCCGCATCCACCGCGTCCACGGCGGCTGCCTCGTACAGGTCGCTCTGGGGCGTATCCATGTCAAAGACATTGTCAAAGGAGAAAGCAGCGCTGCGCGAGTCCTTGGTCAGCTTCCCGTCCCACAGGCGGAGGCCCACGTCCGAGGTGGTGGTGCAGGCGAGCTTCTCATAGCGCTCTGCCCGGTGCCTCTCGTTCACCGTGTTCTCCAGCTTCGGTCTCACGCGGACGGACACTGAGATCTGCGTGCTGCCCTCCTCCAGCATCTTGGTGTGTGTGGGAGGGGGGGGGGGGGGTTAGTACGATGCTGTGCAAATGGGGGTGGAATATATATGCCCCGAGACAGGCAACGACTCTGACGAGAGAGAAAAGGAATGACAGAATGGTGTATATGGTTGGAGGGAGAAGATGAAAAAAGGAGGAAAGAAGGAAAGGGGGAGGGGGGAAGGCAGACACTCCCTACAGCAAAGGCGGTGGAAGGAGGAGCGAGGATGGTGGCACACACATACACACAAACACGCGCGTGCACATGAGACTCGCTGGCGAGTATTACAACTCCCCACTACTTGTGCTCACGCGCATTGTCCATCCCTCTATCTCTCTATCTCTCTCTCTCTCTTAGCTTTCTCGTTTACACACTCCCCCTTGTGTGTGTGTGTGTGTGTGTGTGTGTGTTCTCCCGACTCTTGTTGCTCAGCGTCAGAAGTGAATGGTGATGCCCTCCGTCATCATGCGCTCGATAGAAGGCTTGATAAGCATCTTGATGGTCCCCTCCACCTTACTGTTCGCCCCAGGCACGGAGGCGAAGTTCGACGCGACGGACAGATTCTTGATGGGGTCGCCAAAGAGCTGAATCCGCACCGTCCGCCGCTTCACACGGACCTTCTGGGACACCATATCCGCAATGGAGTAGCGCTCCGCCGTGGTGCTCGCTCTGCCGCTGTCGGTGCTTGTCCCCTCGGCGGACCCGCCCCGCCTGGCTCCTGTCCCGCCGCTGCTGGCGCCACACCCAGACGGGGCGGCAGCAGCGCTGCTGTCGGGAGCGCCGCCGGGCCCGCCGACCCCGCCGCCACTTGTCGTGGCCCCGACCGACGGCCCTCGTGGGGCGGATGGGGACGGGGAGCGGGGTTGGCTGCTTGCCAACGCATCAGGGCCGGCGCCTGCGGCGGCGTCAACGAGCGCCTCGGGCGGCCGCATCGCCCGTCGCCCTCCAGCGCCGAGCAGCACGCCATAACCGGAGGAAAACCCAAGTCCCGGCCCGCGGCTGGGCTGCGCGAACGTGCGACCCGCCTGCAGGAGCTGCGCGTTTGCTGAGCTGGACGAGTTCACGTACCGTGGTGATGGCAGGCGCTCCACAGCACCCCCCGCGTCGCGCACGCCGCCAACCTCGCTCCCCTCCAACGTCGCGGTCTCCTCCAACTCCTGTAGCAGTTCGATGGAAGCGACGCCGTCGAGGAGGATGTCATGCAGCGTCATTTCAAAGGGGCAGTAGAAGGGCAACGCGAGGTTGGCATCCGCCTCCCCGCCACTCGAGCCGACGGTGTCGAGATTGATCTGCAGCCCGCGCAGGGTGACGGAGAAGTCACCATTGTAGCGGAGCTTCACCATCACCGCGGTGCGCTCCACCGACAGCTCCCGAATCCCACTCAGCACGAGCTCCGGTGGCGACGAGCCGAGGTGTGGGAGGTCCACGTTGACCACGCCCCTGATCTGCGAGTTGGTGCTCCCGGCCATCGCCTTGCGGATTGCCGTCTCGATGGCGTCGCGGATGGCCTCTCTGCTCTCCAGGCTCCACACCTTGGGCCATTCACATTGCAGCATCCCAGGGGAAGGAAGTGGGTCGCAGATAGATAGAGAGAGAGAGATAGAAGATAAGCACGGGGGTAAGCCCAAAGTCGAGCGGCAGTCACACAGTCGTGCACGTTGCTTGCTGACGGAAGAAAATCGGAAGAGAGGGGGGGGAGTGTATGTGTGTGTTTGTGCACAAGATGAGAGAGGTCAGTGGGAAGAATGGTCTTGATCCATGGTGGAAGCACACGGCTGGCGAGGTCCTCCCTGCGGACGAGAAGTATCCCGAATGAGAAGAGACTCTCCGTTTATCCTCTCTCCACCCTGCTCCCCTCCGTAGCTTCTTTACCAACCTCCATTACACAGCGATTGATGTTGCTGTTGTTGCTGCTGCTGCTGTGGTGTTGTATGTGTGTGAGTGGGTGTTTGAGAGTTAATGTGTGTGTGTGCAGGTGTGATGAGGACAACGGGCAGTTTGGGGGAGAGGAAAGGAGAGGCATGAAGATGGGAGGGAGGTCTTTGCTGTTCCTGTGCTCCTCTGAAAATGGACAGCGTCTCTGCGGATTTCAACAGTGGAGGGGGAGGGAGAGGGGGATCTCCTCGCTACACCCTCTTCTCGCCTGCCGAGCGGCTGAATGGCACTATGGTGCCCACCATGCTGCCCACGTTCGGCGGCGGCCGCAGCTTGCGGGTTTGTCCGTAGCGCTTGAGGGCCGTGTCGCGAGGTCGGATGCGCCACTCGGTCCGCAGCTGACGGATCCTGTTGGGTGGGTCGCGTCGGACGGGGAGGTCGGCGTCCGTGCCCAGCGTACGCCCCTCGCTGCTGCCTTGCTTGTCGTACAGTGCGGCCAGCCAATCGTCCAGCTCCGCGCTCGTCCCAAAGGACTCTTGACAGAGCGAGAGGCACTGGATGGTGTCATCGTTCGCTGGCACTCGCAGCAGCCGGAATATGTTCGCAATCTCCACCGTCATCGACAGACCACCATTTGGCGGCTCGGCGTTGGCGTTGGCGAGCAGCAGGGAGTTCATCTGGCGCGTCGTCAAGTCCTTGCCAAAGGACACCAACTTCTTTACCTTGCTGAAGGCAGAGCCCACGGCACCGAGGTGGGCGGCCAGCTCAATGTACTGGTCGTAAATGTCGCTGATGCAATCCACGACGCTCCCGACGCTCTCCAGCCGGTCTATCATCTCCTCTGATCGAGTTAGCATTTCCGTCCGTGGGGCTTCGGTGTTGGTGCAGGCTTGCAGAAACAGCAGCGTCATCTCCGGCGTGGGGTTGATGTCGCAGTGGGCGTAGTACTGGTCGTACAGGGCCATGGCAAGCTCGCCGTCCTTGTGCACCGCGCAGTACATAAAGGCCACCGTGAACAAGACGTAGTCGGGGGTTAGTCCACGCAGCCGCAGTTGGCCAAACGAGTCCATGATGAAGTCCCCAAAGCCGCTCACGTCGCGCAGGGCGTAGAGGACCCAGCTGTAGCACGGCAGGGTCAGCTGGATCTGCGAGGCATCCGCTAGGCTCAGCGCCTCCAGCGCCAGTGTTGGTTTACCGTAGGTGCCACACATGCGCAGGTACGCCTCCATGGTGGCCGTGGTCCGCGCAATCTCGTAGAAGTCATAGAGGGCCCATGCATCGAGCCCGAGCTGCTCAAAGTTCAGCTCCACCTCCTCTGCCCCAGTGGCCACGGCGGGTGCGGTGACCTTGGCATCCGCTGCTGCTCCTGTTGTTGCTGCTCCTTGCTGTTGCTCAGCTGCGATCGATGCGAGAATCATTGCCTTCTCCAACATGGTCGCGCGGGGGCGAAGATGGCGGCGGATGGCCTCCTCCAGAATCGCCGCGCCTTCTCGAGGACGCTCGCAGGCCACGCAGAGGTCCAGCACAGCATCGTAGAAGTAGGTGTCGAGGACGAAGTCGCTCTCACCTCTCCTGCTTTCGTCCTCCTCGACCTCGCGCGCGCGCTGGAGGTAGATCTTCCACCCCTTCTCCCAGCTCCTGCACACGGCGCAGCACCGGATCATCTCCGCATGCGTCTCCACGCCAACCTCCACGGGTGGAATGTTCGTCACCACCATCCGCTCGAACATCTCCTCCGCCACGCTCAGACTCGAGGGCCGGTTCCACTCCTCGAGCATCTCCAGTTGCTCCCGCTGGTATCGCATGAAGCCGGCGCAGCTCCTATCCGGCAGGGGAACGCGCTGGTACAAGAAGTCGGTCAGCAGCCGCGTGGGTGTCGGAAGCATGCGGGCGTGCCGCACGAGCTTGTCCACGTCCAGCAGGCGCATGTCCCGTTTGAAGTACCCATACCGGGCATAGCGCAAGTTCTTGGCGAGGGCCGTCTGGTTGTACACGTGCTTCATCTGCGGCCGATCCGGGTCCACCCACACACGGTACGACTTCTCAAAGCCGGGCTCGCCACCGAACAGACCCATGGCAGCGTTGGTCGCCGCCGGCCGGTGCAGCTCCCTGTACTCTGCACTTTGCAAGTGTGCCTCGTGCGCCGCCTTTGCCTCTGCCGTGTCGTCGATCCACAGCTGCCGCGACGTCGACTCGGGCGAGGCGCCATCCTCACTCGAGGTGAGGTCGACGAACTCGGCTGCCGAGGCGGCTGCTATCCTCGCCAGCCACCGATGGACTCTGCACGCAGAGAGCATCTGTCGACACGATGGGACGGACCGGTTCCCTTGAGGGCCCACCCCTTCTCTTGTCTCGTCGCAACTCCTTGGCAGTGGGCTTGCCTTGCTTTCCTGCGTGCCGGACTCTGCTGCTATGTTCTGTTTTTTTCTTTTTCTTTTTCTTGCTTTGCTTTGGCGAGGGGATTGTCGTTGTCGGTGATACGGCAGGAAAGGGGAGGGGAAAGGGAAGACGAGCCACGCCAGCAGCAACACACGGACACACAGAGGGACAGGCAACGATGGCAACACACAGACGACATCAGGAAAGCACAGGAAGAAGCAGCATTCGCGGAGCGACGGCCTGACTACTCCCTCCACCACCACCACCACCGCTCACCGCACGCGGGGAGGCGCTCATCCTTCACCTCCTTTGTTGATTGTCCTTCACATGGCACGGGATGGGGGCAAACACGCGAGGAAGACAAGCCCAAAGCGTGAGGGCTACATGAGGAAACCTCCAAACGAGAGCAAAGGAGGGGAAGAGATAAAAGGGGGGCTACATTACATCGTGCAAAATAAAGTGGAGATCAACAGCAAACGTCCCCCGTGCCATCACCGGAAGCGGAAGGGAAAGACTCTTACCTATTGAGTAGTGGGTCCCATTGACTGTACATTGCGGTGGCGCAGAAGAGGAGGCAGAGAGAGAAATGCAGCACCAAGAAGAGAGAAGGAACGAAGGAACGAAGGGAGGGGGGGGGGGGCAGCATAGCGGCAGTGCCTGACCTGGATGTAGAAGATGTGAGGAGCGGGGGGGGAGCGCTGCTGCCAGCGCAGCGCGGCTAGGCACCCGTTTTGGGGAGCGGGACGCCCCTCAGTTGAAGATCGCCCTCCAGCTCCCCAACAAGCTTCTTCAGCCGCTCCATCTCCGCCTGCTGCGCCTCCACCTCGCGCTGGAACTCAACGTCGTAGGCAGAGACGCCGCTGGGGTCGGTGGGGCGGTTGACGCCGGCGCGGTTGGCGAACGTGCGGGCCTCGCGGCGGAGGTCGTTGATCTCCCGAACCAGAATGACGTTCTCAGCGATGATGCGGTTCTTGTCCGCGCGGTTGCTCTCGGCATCCTTGTTCACCTTGCGCCGCAGACTCGCAAGATTCTGCTCCAGGTGGTCGCGCTCGCGGTGGTACTCGCGCACCTCGTCGGTCGCCGTGCGCGAGGTCAGCGCGCGGGGGGCGGAGCCCGACGGCCTCGCGGAGGTGTAGCGGTCATGCAGAGCCTTTGCCATCACCTTCAGCTTGCGCGGGTTGTCAAGGGCCTCGTAGACGTCGCTCAGCTCCGTCCACAGACGGGCCTGGAACTCCTCACCGGCCTTCTTCTTGGCGGTGAGGGAGTCCACCTCTTTCTGCTGTCCCGCGCGCTTGTGTCGCAGGTTGCGGATCTGCAGCACAAGATTCTCGTTGCTGTGTTGGTACTGCTCCGTCTCGCTCTCCATTTGCTTCAGCTTCGCCTTGGCGGCTGCGATCTCCTCGTCGCGGGGGTCGATCTGGGCCTTGAGCTCTCTGATCTTGTACTCGAGCACAAACTTGAACTTCTCCAGCTCCTGGTTCTTCTTCTTCAGGTCGCTGATGCGGCGGTCTTTCTCGGTCATGGTGTCGCCGCGCTCACGCAGCTCGTTTGTTAGCGCGTCAATGTCGCGCTTCGCTGCCTCGATCTGCGACTCCAGCGTCGCCTGCTGCCGCAGCTTCTCCATGACGTCGGCCAGCTTGGCCTCCAGGTCGGCCTTGTTGAGGTTCTCCTTGGATAGCATCGCGTTGTTGGCCGCCTGCAGCGTCGCGAGCTCCTCCTCCTGTTCTCGGCGTCGCTTCTCGTAGCTCTCCTTCTCCTTGATCAGCTCCACGTCGTTGTCCTCCTCTATCATGGCGCACATGGCCTCCGTCTCCGCCTCGTCGCGCTCCTTCTCCAGCGAGAGGGCGTGCTGCCGCTCCTCCATCCCCTGCAGCACGCGACGCTGCACGGCGGTCTCCTCATCACGGCGGTGCTGTGCCTCTCGGCGAAGATCGGCCGCACGGCCCTCGAACTCGGCGCGGCGCTCTGCGATCAGGCGGCGCAGTTGGTCAGCGCGGTTGCGCAGGGATTCCATCTTGGCCGCATAGTCCTCAGTGGTCTGCACGAGCGTTCGGCTGTTTTTCTCCTCCAGCTCGGCCATGTACTCGGTGAAGCGAATGGCCTCCTCGCTCTTCTCCGCCTCGAGGGCGTCAATCTGCTCCCGCTGACGCTGCATCTCGTCTTGGTACTCCCGCTCCATCTTGACAACCTCCTCCTCGTGTGACCGCTCCCGCTTCACCTGCTGCTGCACCATCCGCTGTCGAAGATCCGACACCTGTGCCCTCAGCGTGCTGATCGTCTTCGCCGTGGCCTCCAGCTCGCGGCGGTCCATCAGCAGCTCGTTGGAGTACTCAATCTCCCCACGGACGCCGCGGTGGGGGGCGACGACGTCCCAAAACACCACAACGCCGTCGTCGCCAGCACTGACGAGGATGCTCTCCTCGTAGTTCAGAGCGAGTCGCGTCACCGGTCCGGTGTGTGTGCTGTGCGCCTCCATCGTGATGCTGCGGCCGTTGTGCACCACACTGCTACCACCACCACCACCACCGCCCGACGCTCCCTCCTCGTCGGTACTGTTGCTGCCGAGCTTCTCGCCGAGGTAGGTGTTGAAGACGCGAACGGTGCCGTCCTCGCAGCCTCCGAAGAGTAGCTTCATGTTCGCGCTGATGGACATGGATAGCATCGACGCACTCACCAGGTCGTACTCCGCGGTGGGATGCAGCTTGGTCCGCTCCAGCTGCCGCAGCTTGCGGTCGTTGCCAGCGCACCAGACCGTGCCAACGTCCGCCACACCAGTGTTGTACGTTACCGCCTTGAGCACATTGTCGTTGACCTTGTGGAAGTCTGTGAGGCTAAACTCGTAGACGGCGCCATCGGTGCCGGTGGAGATGAGTCGTGTGTCATCGGGCGGCACAAAGTAAAGGCTCTTCACCTTTCCGTTGTGGCCGCGCAGGTGGCCCAGCAGCTCGCACGTGTAGGTGTAGTACACGTGGATCGTGGTGGAGTGCACCGCGGCGAAGAACTGCCCTCCCCGACTGAAGCAGCACGATCCACAGGAGCGGATGCCGATGCTCTTGAACTCGCGAATGTCGTTAGCGTACAGGTTCATGAGCTTCAGCCTGTCGGCAAAGCCAACAAGGAGATGCAGGCCAGAAGGGTGCACCGCGACGCTGAAGATGTCCGAGTCGAAGCGTTTCCGCAGCTCTACGGCGTTGGTCAGGCTGTTCCACACCATGATCGTGCCGTCCCGGCTGGCCGTGACAACGAGCGGGCGTTGCGCGCATGTGTCGATGCCGGATATGGGGCCGGAATGAAAGGGTTGGCCAACAGGCTGGAAGACAATGTCCTCGGCGCGGACAAAGTCGGCGTTGGGGAGGTTGAGGGAGTACAGCTGCTTCGTGCTCGTCAGGAACGCCAGGCTCTCCTCGGCGGGTGGCGGCGTCAGGGTGAAGGCGAGGATGACCGGGATGTCGTTGCGCTGCTGATGGTCCCTCGGACCCACAAGAGCTGCTGCTGCTGCTGCTGCTGCTGCTGCTGTCGCCTGCTTCTGTGCACCGCTACCGCTCATCTCATCCATGCTGAAGCGAAACGTCCGCACCTTGCGGTACATCTCCTTCCCGTCGGTCCGCTCGAAAATGGTGATGAGGCCCATATCCCCGCCGCACACAAAGCCCTTGGTGTAGCTGATGAGCGTATTGATGGAGAGACCATCGGACGGGGAGAGCGGCAGGGGGTACTGGTACACCTGATCGTCAAACACAAGCAGGTCGCCGTTGTCCGTCGAGGCAATCAAGCGGCACCGTTCCGAGGGGATCCAGACGTGTGACAGGAACTGCGTGCCCTCCTCCTCGCGTCCGCCAACGTTCGTCGGCAGGAGAAGATGGTTGTCGGCGAGGGTGAAGAACTTGAGTACCCCTTTACCAGAGACGCACACCAGGCTGCTGTCGTTCGGGCTGATGGTGCAGTGATTCAAGTGACGGCGGTCGGCAACGGCGATGGCGTCCTCCACCGCCGTACAGCTCGCCAGAACCTTGGCCTTCTCCACGCTCCAGTACATCATCTTCCACTCAGGGAACCCGCCTAGAGCGACCAGGTGCTTCCCGTCTTGCGAAAAGCAGAGGGAGAGAAACTCGGTGGAGCCGAGGTCCGGCGCCTGGAGCACCTTCTTCCGCTTCAGCTTCGGGTTCGCGCTCTGATCGAACAGGTAAATCGCCACCGCCGCATTCTTGCCGCTCTCCGCCACCGCCAGCACACGCCGGTTGAAGGATACCGCCATTGCCGTGATGGACTCGCAGGACTGCCCGCTGGGGAAGAGCTGCTGCGTGCCAAGCTGTGTGTCGAGCAGGACAAGGCTCTTGCCAGCGACCCAGACAATGTTGTTCTCGTCCAGATAGTGCACGCCGTCGTGCACATCCTCTCGCACGCCAAACACCATCCGGCGCTCAATCATCCTTGGCGTTTCCATCGCGGTTCTGCACACCTATTCTTCCTCTTCTTCTAGGGAGTTGTACGGGAATGGGAAGGGGAAGGGGAGGGATGAGAAGAAGAGGAATAGCAGTACTCTTCTAATTGTTAACCAAACAGGATACGGCAAGGGATTTCCTGCGGATGGGACGCCAACGAGGAAGGGAGAGAAGGGGGAGGGGAATGTAGGGAGGAGGGGGGGGGCGGGGGAGGGACATCGCCGGCAACGGACCGCGTGGAGGAACCCTCGCAAGGAGTCCTCCGCTCTCTGCTCTCTTTCTCTACTTTCTATCGGGGGGGGGGAGCACGCGTGAGAGAGAGTCCCTCGTCAGGGAGAGCACAATGCACGTCTCCCCCCGTTTTCGTCTTCCCATAAAGCTCCGAGAGGGGGAGAGGGATGTCCAGACGCACACCTCTTTCGCAATCTCGCACTCTCGTTGCCTCCATCAGCTGTACTTGTGTGTGTCCGCAGGTTATGTGTATGGGTATGTATGTCACAGAGAGAAGAAAGGAGAGAGAAGAGAGATGGGAGTAACATATCTCTTATGGTTTCTTTGCAGGGGGGGGGGGAGAAGAGGATGGGCACGCAAGCGGCCGAGGGAGCGTGCGAAGGCGGGGGAAGGAGAGGTCGGCGGTGCGGCTCCGTCTATGGGGAGGGCATGATGGACAAGCATACCCTTCGCATCTATATGCACTAGAGAGAAGAGAGGAGGGGAGGAGGGGGGGGCAACCAACGAGGAAACGGAAGGAAGGAAAGGCCACTGAAGGGGACCCATCCTCAGGCGAAAAGGTCGTCAAGGCTCACAAAGAGGTGGTCTATACGCTTGTAGAACGATTCCGCGGCCACGTTCAGAGGGTCCACTGGGTCACTTTCTGCCTTGACGGCCGGCTGCGCTGCCTCGGCCAGCGTGTACAACTCGCCGTTCATGCCAAGGCACCGCCTGGCGCGCGTGCTGTGGGCCTCCCTGATGGCGAGCGGACAGCCTGGGGCATGTGGGACGTCAAAGAGCGCGCGGAAGAAGGTGAACTGCGTTCGCACGGCACGAACAGCCGCCACACGACCGCCTGACTGGTAGAACTGGCGAAGCAAGGTGTAGCACATCTGGGTGAAGGAGTTGGCGACGAGGGCGACCGGCAGGCTGCGGCCACAGCTGGTGCACACGTACAAGTCGAACGGCTCCGTCGAGTTGGGGTTGCTGGCCACCACCTCCTGCACCCGCCTGTGGGGATCCACGGGAGACTTCAGCCGGCAGTGCGTGCACTGCACCTGCAGCGGCACGGCGGTTGGGAAGCACTCTGCGAGGTCGCTGCGCTTGAACATGGTGCAATGGGAGAAGTCGTCCACTTTGCCGGCGCCGCCGTTCTCGTCGTCGTCCTCCTCGTTGCGGCCGCTGTGGTGGTAGGCGATGCCCATGGCCTCGCTGAGGTGCGCGTTGGAGAAGCCCTGAATGTGCTCGCACAGGCGCATCACAGGGGGGTAAATCTGGGAAGCGAGATACCACTCCGCGTCGACCTGGAGGTCCCTGTGCTCGCGAACCTCGTCAACGTGGTAGGCCTTGTCGGCGGGCTTGTCGCCGCAGCAGATGACGTACGGGATGAGGTCGCCCACACGCACCAGCACTTTGCGCTCCCGCATCCGCTTAGCCACCGTTGCGTGGGGGAAAGCCGTTCCGCTGTACGCCTCCGGCTCCTTCGTGAGGCTCTTGGAGATGACAAAGTCCTCGAGGGTGTAGCGGTCCCCAGCCCGCACGTGCTCGGCGACATCGTGCATGTAGTTCATGATGTACCCCAGAATGTCCTCGCCTCCGTCCGCGTTGAGGACACGGTTGAGCACCGCATCGCTGACCTTCTTGGAGAGCGGGCACCAGTCCCGACGCACCATGTCGAGACCCTTCACCTCTCGCTTCAACACCTTTCCCTCCTCCTGCCAATCCACGACGGAGATGGCCGCGTACTTCTTCTTCTTAAGGAGCAAAATGGCCCTAAACACGCCGTCAATGTCGATCTCCAGGCTCTGGTAGTTCTTGTTCACCTTGCCTTTGAGCTCCAGGCCAAGGTCCCGCACGGCCTTGATGTCGTTCTTGATGCCGGTCTGGATCATGACGGAATCCGTGTCGCCGTAAATCACACGCAGCACGGGGTTGATTTGAGGAATGAGTTCGACGGTGCTTTGCAGGGCCTGGCGTCCTTGCCGGGTGACAAGCTCGGCGAGGGGCTGCGCGTGGAAGCGGGAGTGCTCAAAGCCAAGACAGCCGTACATACTGTTCGCCGTGAGCTTCAGCGCCTTCTGCCGGATCTCGAGCAGGGCAAGATTGTTGGGGTCCCTCTCCGTCTTCATCAGGCGCTTCACCTCGCGACGGCTGTCCACAAGTCCTTTGATCACTTTAGGCAAGATGCACTTGTGCTGGCACGGCACCGGCAGTCCTGCCCTCGCACAGCTCCGGCAAATCAAGTTCTCCTGCGGTGGGATGTCTGCCTCCTTGTCGGTTGATCTGTCCACGGTGGTGTAGCAGATGTTGAACTCTTGGATGAGTGACGGGTACAGGGAGTTGAAGTCGAGCAGCAGAATGTAGTCGGAGTAGAGGCCGCACTTGGGATCAAGCACCATGCCACCCTGGTACTTGGCCTTGCGCTTGCCCTCGGTCGCACCGTCCGTGCCATCGTCCTCGCGGCCCCTCTTCGCGTCGAACCCCTTCTTGTCTGGGAGAATAAACTCCAAATCGTTGAAGGCGTGCAGGAGGAGGTACTCGATGCGCTCTGAGCGGGCACCGTACAGGGTGCGGCTCCACGTGTTGCCAGCGATGGTCGTCAGGCGCTTGGTCAGGCGAATGGCGTCGAGGTGGTACACCAAAGCGGCTGAGAGAACCGCGCAGTCGGCAACCTGCAACAACGCGTCGAACAGCGACTGGGAGGAGCTGAGCATCTCCGGGGTAAGCGTGCTGCTTCCCGGCTCAAACGTCCCTCTGCCTTTGGCAATACCCTGAAGGTGCATTTCGTCCGCGAGGGCGGTCAGTTTGTAGTTCACCGACTTGAAGTACTCACGGGACAGCAGGTACGAGTCTGCGACGAGGCGGCCAATGCTGGTTTCCTTCACTTGACTCAGGTTGCTTGCCGCGCTCCCGTGCAGGCGGGGAAGACGCCTCAAGTCCAGGCGACCGAGGGTGGACCACCCCGGCACGCTGAGCTCGTCGAAGCGGCGGAGAAGGGTGTCTAGTGTGAAGCCCAAGTAATTGTGGCCCATGACGATGTCCGGATCAATCGATCCCAGCATTGACGCAACCCAAATGAGAAGCTTTCGCTCGTTCTGGAAACGGGTGACACCGGGAAGTCCACGGCTGTTGCAATAGCTCTCCAAGTCCATAGGGAGTGCTGTGCTAGGTGTCAGCTGGCGGATACCCGTCAGAATCTCATTCGGGATCGTGCGCACCGTGCCGTCCACGTTGGTATCCCTGTACACGGCTATGGAGGCTGCAAACACCTCGTTGTTCGCGCCGCTCGCGTCCAGCTGCGCGTGGATCTGAATACTGACGGCGGTGAACGGAGGAGGCGGTCTTGCGACTTCGTCAATCACGACACTTCGTGGGGAGTCCGCCTCGTACTCCACCTCGCAGTGTGACACGCGACCTGCCGCTGGTGTGAGACCGGAGATGCGCAGGAAGCACGGACCCTTGATCTTCCCCTCAATGAGAAAAAGCTCCAGCAGCGACGCAGAAGCACCCATCACCGCCCTCACATGTCGCATCTCTCCCTTTGCAGAGAAGGGAGGAAAGCGAGCCGGGTAGCGCAGTGTCGCCCAGGTCGTCTTCTCGCGAGGGATACCCGGCTCCTCGAAGGCATAGTACTTCTCCTCAAACTTGATGCGGCGTTGCTCAATCCCTTGGTGGCGACACATGTCGTTGATCTCCTTCACGACGTCCTCCTCCGATGAGCCAACCTTTGGGAGCAGGTGGATGCGGCGCTCCATGTTCTGCACGCGAACGCAACAGGAGCAGTACCGCTGCTTGCCGCCCTTCTCCATCAGGATTTTCCCAAAGAGGAAAAGAGAGCCAGGATCGACTGAGAACGTGTGCGGCTGCTCTTTGGCATCGAACCAGTAGAAGGGGCCCGCGTTCCCCGCTGCGTACTCGCCCGATCTCAGCAGGGGCTCCGTCTTCACTGACGGAGCAGTCAGTTTACTTGCGAGCTCGGCCTTCTCTTGGGGAGTGTCCACCGTGAGGTAGCTGGCCCCTTTCGGAGCAGTCCCACCGCTGGCCCGCGCGTATTCGTACTTGGGCTTCCTGTCGCTCTTTGCGTCAGCACTCGCATCAGGGTACTCAAAGGTCTCCGCATCCAAAGTGACCACCAGATCTGACGAGTAGGGGGGTTGTTCCGCAGGTTCGTCCTTCCCCGTTTGTGCGTCTTCCGTGGAGTCCGACTTTGCCACGGTGCCCGTGCCTGCGGTGAGAATCGACAGTAGTTTAGCGGCCGATGGAGAGGCTTCCTCGTCATCCTCCGCGTTCCCCTCGCGGCTACTGGCATCGTCCTCGTCGTCATCCATGAGGAAGCGGCTGAAATCGACGTTGTCGTCATCGTCCTCGGCTGCCTCACCGGCCTCGCGCCTCTCCTTGAAGAGCCTGTCTATGTCGGGCTCGCTGATCGACTCCATCAGTGTCTTCTGCTTTGTGTTCCGCTCCGGCACCTTTGCAGCGGCCGTGCTAAGCTTCTTTGCCGACTTTTTGGTCCCTTTGGCCTTCTGTGTGGGAAGCTTCGGGAGGATCAGCTCCCCGTTGGCCGGAAGTGCTTCGTCCTCGTCGCCACTCCCATCGAAGATATCCTCCCTCAAGGCTTTCCAGTGATCCCCCTCCGGAGCCTCGTCAAAGTTAGGAGAAGGCTTCTCACTACCATTCTGCCGCCTGCTCGACGCGCGGGACGACTCCCAGGAGCTCATCTCAGTGTTCCTAGTAGCGAGGGAGAGAGGAGAGGCGCTCTCGTTTAGAGGCGGTGATAAAGAGGAATAGCCTGGTTGTATGGGCAGTGTCTATGAAGAGATGGAAGGATGGACTAGTGTCTGCTCTACAGCAGTCGAGCGAGGAAACGGGCGGAGACCAACAAGCAAAAAACAGAATCGGGGAGACTAGTGTCGTACACGCACACGTATACGGAAGGGCTCTTCGGATTTGACAAGAGGCGTGCAAAAGCGAGCAAAGAGCGGTGGTGATTGGGAGATCCATATGCGGCACGGCACATATGAGGGCACTGGAGACTGGGGGCTGCACATGCGGAGTGAGCACGCGCACACACTGTACCGTTCTCCACACGATGGAAAGTGCCAGTGCAACGACGGTTCTGCGTGCTAACGATGCCTTTTTTCTTCCTTTCTTTTCCCCGCTTCTGACCGTTACAGATTGTCAACACCTGTGGAGAAAGAGTGCTGCCTATGTACGAAGGGTTAGAAAGCACGAAAAGTGAAGACGGTTTGCCCTCCGATCTTCCCAGTGCATGCACAGAGAAGAACGAAACTCTGGCAGCAACGAAACGGAGGGGGAAAGTAAGCCCAAGGTGGTATGTGATGTGGCCCAATAGCACCCAAAACACGCACCCCCCACGCACGCACACGTTGACGCAGAGGAAGAGAGAGAGAGAGAATAGGGGGAGGGGGGTGAGTGAAAACAAAGATAGGGTGGAAGGGAGAAGGAACTGAAACTCCGAACATAGGTGGAGCCAGCTGCCCACCAAAACGGGAGAAATAGGGGGAAACAGGGGGAAACGACGGGAGTTTGCCACCCGAGAACCACGGTGCGATCGCAGAACAGCGAGGTTCAGCCACTTGGGACGGGATGCGATGCGGTGAAAGTGCCTGCCTAGGCCTGGCTCGGGGTCTCGGAGGACGGTGGCGCGTCCTTCGAAGCTGTTGGGCAGTACTCGGCAAGGCGCTTGACGTTGCGCACGGAGAAGGCGAGCTGGCGAGCGAGATTCACGAGCGTCACTTTCTCCGCACGATCGAGCTCAGGGGAGGCGGGACTCGTGTCCATATTGATCTTAAGCGCCGTGAGGATCCCTTTGGTTTCCAGCTTGCCCCAGATGCGGCACTTCTCGCACGGTACGCAGTCCATGAGATGCGTGACGTTCGTCATCATGAGCTTCATTTGTGGAAGGAGGTCGCGTCCTCTGGGTGTCTCCAGGAACTTGGTCTCATCAAAGGTCTTCACACAGAGCAGCTTTGAGTTGAAGAGCTCGGTGATGCTCGCCTTGAGAGCTGCGTCGTCCGCGGTCTCGGCACCGTTGTCGCCCGAGTTGAACGAGTCCAAGTTCCCGATGAACTGGTCCTTTGCCTTGGTGAGAGCGCGGAGAGAGAACTGGTACAAGATGTACAGGTTGTCGATAAACTGAAGATTCGGCGCGACACGCTTCTCGAACATGTCGCAGTTGGGGAAGAAGGAGATGGCAGGATTGTTGTAGATGCCCGCGTTGTGCTGTGGAGACTTCATCTCGGGGTCTTTGCGGAAGTTCGTGCACACCTGCATGTTGATGGACATGTGCAGTCCACTTAACAGCGTCCGCAGGACATCCACCTCCTGACACTTGCCATCCTCGGGGGAGGAGAGGCAGTTCTCCTTGTAGATGGCTTGCCAGACCCTCATCGCCAAGGGACCAGAGAATCCGGTGTTTCCCTCTGGATTGGCGACGAGGTCGACGTACTCGGACCCGTCCTCGTGGGTGCCCCAGACACCCCAGTCATCGACGTTCTTAGGGTGGGGCACTGCCTGAGAGATGTGGGAGTCTGGAGTGTGCACATCGCTCATATCCGTCTCCGTCCACAGTGCCCGAGGAATCAGCCCCTCCGTGAGTTTGCCGACGGAGCAGGCATCATCCTCGCTGGTGCAGAGCAAGGACACAGCCCAGAAAGGGCAGTCCTTCTCACTGTTGACCTTGAAGTAGCGGAAGTATGGATGGACGGTCACGGCATTCAGCACGGAGAGCAGCTCCCCCGTGTTGCGGTCGACGTCTTCGGCAGAGCAGCAGCAGAACCCGTACTCGAACGTGTCCCCATTTGCCGCCTTCTTGGCGCCGGCAACAGCAGGAGTGGGCTGTTGTTGCTGTTGTGGTTGTTGTTGTGGTGGTTGGCTGGTGGTCTTTTGTCCGAGCGGGAGCTCAGGGGACGCGGATCGCATCGCCAGCACCGCGATCGCAACAGCCCCGATGATCATAAGAACAGATTGCACAAAGGACATTGTTGCTTGCTTTCTTTTCCCCTCGTGGCAGGACGGCGCGCGCAGTGTGGAGAGAGAGTGTGTTGACGCTAAAGGATGAATAAAAACCTAAACACAGGCAGGTGGCGTGAGAGGTAGGTGGGCGAGATGGTGAGAAGAGCGCGCAACGACGCACAAAGCTCCGACGTCAGCCAACCTCGTGGCGGGATGAGAGGGGCAGGGAGGGGGTGGATGGTGGTCGCCCGCCTCCGCAATCCGGAATCGGAGGGGGGTGGGGAAGAGACCCAGACCCTGCCCCCCCCCCCTCCCTCCCTCCACCGCCACCGCGAAACCAACGTTGCACGGGCCCCAGGACTCCCATCGGAGGTAAACCAAAAAAAAAAAAAAAAAGAACTTTGTGTCCCATGCGCGAGACACAAAGGGCATAGAGTCGTTCAGGTCACAAACACCACCCACCCACCCACACACGTTCCTCCTTCCTTTCCCGTTTTATTCTGGAAGCACTGTGTGTTGCCGGCTGGCGGAAATTAGGCTGAGAACGGAACCACTCTTTTCGAGCTCAAGAAATACAGCATAGAAATCCTTCCCCTGTTATTTTAGGTGCTCTCTCTATAGATAGTCTATTTGTTTTGCTCTTCTTCCCTTTCCTCATATATATTGCTGTTGTTACCCCATTTCCCTTGAGCACACCGTACACACTCACACATACACACACACACAGTCGCGGGGGAAAATACTCTTTTCTTCCCTCGTAAAGTCAATGTCGTCAGAAGCCGTTAAAAAGCAGCTGCTGATTGCGGTCACTGCCCTCAACCTCCCATTGGACGGAACGCCGTCCTCCAAACGCGTCGGTGAAGCATGCGCCGCGGCGAAGCTGCTGAGAAACCGGCTTCTTCGTGAACAGACCCGGGTCCAGGGCTTCATTGAGGGACTTCGTCAGAAGCAACTGTACAATGAAAACAGCGAGGAAGAGGAAGACAATGACGCTGCTGTGTTTGGTGGTGTTGGCGACGACAATATGGCGAAATGCTCACGAGCGGAGTTTGTCTTTCTTGCCGAGATGATGGTCGTCGAGAAACTCGTTGTCCCTCTGCTATTGGCTCACGGCATGAAATTTGGCGATACGCTTCTTCCGCAGCTTCTGAAATTATTGACGGCGATGCTGCAGCCTGTTCCTCGGTTCTCCGCCAACGAAACGCAGCAGCGAGACCTACTGACGCGCGTCAAGCAGCGGTGCGGCTCTGACGAGTTCTTCGCGTTGCTCGTGCAGAGCGTCGCTCCTATTGCGGAGAAACGCTCCGACGGTAACCTACAACGTGGCGACGTGGTGCTTCTGGAAGTGGTGCTTTCCCTCATTGCCCTGCTTCTCGACGGACAGTCCCGGGAAGCGGAAGGCATCATCGGCTCCTTTTGCCGCAACCACGGTATTGAACTGCTTCTCGTGGTCATTAACCAAAACTACTCCAAAACACAGCAAAGAACGGAAAATGAGAATTATTCTCGCAACGACCAACGCCACACGGAGCAAGAGGAGACAAGCGAAACAGAAGTAGTGCAAAATACAGCGCAGGAACGGACATCTCACGCGTCGCAAATCATTCTCGGTAGCGAGGACATCCAGATGGACACCCTTCCAGCGACGCTGGTGCTGAACGACTCGAGCACGCTCCCGCAAGCAGATTGTGTTTCCATTGGTCAACAAGAAAGAGCTCTGTCTGCCAGCGATGCCGACGGCTCCTCCTCTGACCAAGTGGACGAGGAGGATGAGGAGCTGCACATCCACGATGCGGCGGAGGAGATCGACAAGCAGTTTGAGCAAAGGGTGCTCAATCTGCTGGAGAGTGATGAGCAGCTGTGGAAATGGAATTGCCTCGCCATGGCATCCATCGCGAATGTGTTCAATTGCGTGTCCCCCGTAGAACTGGCACAATTGAGTCTTCTGGGGCAAACCAGTCTTTCCTCCCCCGACCAACTGCTCAATTTGCTCCGAGGAGGTAGCCATTTCAGGGAGTGCAAGAAGGAAACAGACAACTGGCGCATTATCGCGCGGAGCAGGAACGGGGCAATGAACTCCACCAGTGTTCTTGTTCGTCTCGATCCCACCAACAGACCGGGAACAGTGGGTGGCCGTGCAATCGGCACAGTTTCTTCCCTCTTTGGTACGCGGCGCAAGGACCCGCTGGAGAACATCAAGGAGATGGATCTGCGGAAGCGCGGGCGATTTGTGAAGGGCATGTTTCAAGACAGCTCGCCTCGGTGTGATTTGCCGCTGCCGACGAAAATTGTCCTTTCGCAACAGAGCCAGTCCTTCCTGTGCTTTGGGTTTGAGCCGCTCAACACCATGGTTTGGCAACGCATTCAGGCAATTGCGCTAAATGTCGAGCGTGCTGCAAAGGAGTACAAAGAGACAGTCTCGGGATTCAAGAATTCGGGGGAGCGCATGGAAATCACCTCCCCTCTCGCGCCGGAGCTGTACCACGATTTTGCAAAGGTCACCCAGTATATGAGTGTTTGCGGCAACCTCCTTCATTACATTCGCGAAGTGGCGCGGCTGATGAAGCAGGACAACATCCCATTCACCTCCCAGCAATTCCAGCAGCAGTGGCAAAGCGTTTCCTCTATCATTTCCCTCGATCACTTGGAGGGTGGGTTCGCCGTGTTGCGCTCCTTTTTGCAATGCCGCGACCTGCGGAAGCGGTGCAACATCCTCGACGTTGTGAATTATTTGGCAGAACTGCTGTTTATGCTGAACCTAATTTTGGAGAAGGAGGTCGTCAACGACCCCGCGGTAGACGTCGCCGCGCATGCACTCGCTTCCTCCGTTCTCTACAAGGAGGAGAGTATAAAAACTGTGTTCGACCTGCTCAATGAATACGCAAACAGAAGTTTGTCGGTGCCAAAATCGCAGTCGCTAACGCTTTTTGTGTTCGCCGTGTTTCAACTCATGGAGCACTGCAGCTACAACGGACACTTGCTGCTGCCAAAAAAGCACAAGCGAAAAGGCAATATTACCGAAGCAGCCGATGACGGTGGTGGAGACGATGAGGATAAGGAAAGTGTAAACTCCGCGCTGCTTGAGGCGATGGAAAGAGAAATGGCTGATCAAATGGCCGACATGATCCATGACAGCGACAGCGAGGCACCCACCTCGGAGAGCGACACGGATCGAGAGACCAACGACGGCGACAAGGACGACAATGGGGAGGATAGCCGAGATACCCACCTCGTCGCGACACCAATCACCGAGAACGAAGCAGAGGGCTTGGCAGGTGAGCACGGCAACTCACCCGACAGTGCCGCCGGCCCTGCCACACGCACCAGCGGCGAAGCAGCGCATCCACGACCAGGAGAAAACACAGAGGAAGAAGAAAATGACCAGGCAAGAGCACAATCTCTGGACGAGGAGGCAAACCAAACAAACGAGGGCGACGGACACGGCATGCGAGCCGGTTCCAGCGTGCGTGCACCGTCCGAGGCTCATCCTGCGTCGGTGGCATCGCTGGCGTCGAGCGGACGCACCGCGTTGTCGACGATTAGCTCTGAGCGGGAGGTGGCTGTAGGTGGCTATTGGCGACGCTTGGCGACGACCAAGAATGTCGGCCTCTTGTACTCGGCACTTCGGCACTGGCGCATTAGTGGAGCGGATGTCAACCTCGGCTTGACCTACTTGATGGAAGGTCTCACAAAGGCAGGGTGCGAGAATGTGTTCTTCAACATCGGCTTCCTCCTTTTGTTCCGCGACGTGCTTGTGAACGGACAGCGCACCCACGAGCCGCTCTACGACGTCTGCGACCGGCTGGTGTACGACTTCTTCAACCCAAGCTACGCCCGAGCCTTGGACTTCCGGGCACACAGCCTGTTCGACGAAGGCGACACCAACGTGCTCGCCGGCTCGCAGTCTTTTCTCGGATTTGAGGTGGCCCTGCGCTGCGGGCGGTCGCTGTTCAACTTTGCCTCAGTCGACTATGATGTCCTGGAGGAAAAGGCGATGCCCCACTTGATGGAATACACGGCCATTCCTCTGCACGAGCAATGCCCAGGCACCGGCGTTTCCGAGTCTCCCCTCTTCGGGACTCCTGGCGCACTTCAGGACGCCGAGAGTCGTCGTGACACCGCCCCGGAGAACGAACTGCTTCAAGTGACGGAGGAGATGGTCGAGGGGGAGAGGGAGCAGCCACGGCGCAAGAAGCGCCGCCATCGCCGTCGCGACGACGAGGAACACGATGAACAAAAGGACAGCGTGAAGAAGAGGAGGAAAGAGAGGAAGCCCTCGGGAGAGAGAACTGAGAAGCGAAGGCGGGAAAGACAGAAGGCCCGTGGTCCTCAAGGCCCCACGGAACAGTTGGGCATGTCGGAAGCGGCGGCGGAAGAGGAGGACCGCATGTTCCAGGCCCTGATGGCTGCCATTGCCCCACCCACGTCACCACAAGAGGTCACCCCCGGAGCCGGATCTGTCGCGGTAGACGACGATGCTGCTCTTCTCTCGTAAGTGTGCTGCATAGAAAGATCATCATAGAAGTCACGGCATACGCACTGTGGACGCGTTCCGTTCTTTCAGCTTCGCTATTCCCTTGACATCCAAAAGAAGTAAGCGACGCCAAACGCGGAAATGGGAACCGACTGACTGGGCGGGGAGTGAGAGAGTCTGTTCGCGTCGTCATGGACGTTATCTGTGTGTTTTCTTCTTCAAGAAAGGGTGTGGCAGCTCTGCCAGATTTGCCTCAATTCTGCGGTCGCCCTATGTTTCCCCTCTCCTCCCAACTTCCCTCCCACGGCGAGAAACAGTACTCAGCACCACTCTCACCGCACTTACCCCCTACAAGCAGCGAATAGAAAGAGAGAGCGAGAATGATGCACACACAGCGTCCACAGGAGGTGCTGACGGTCGAGGAGCTGAACCTGCGCGTGCGCCAGGGACTGCAGAAGCGCAAGAAGTGCGCTCTCTGCGAGCAGACGTTCTACGTGAACGAGCTGCCCGGGGCCATCACCCACAAGTCCATCCTAGAGCTCCGCCAGAAGTGGGGGATGGACGTGCGCAAAGGGGACCACATGCCACCGCCATCGCAGCTATACAAGCGGGAGGAGATTTGCGTGTTTTGCATGCAGTTCTTCGACACCAGCGGCTCCATGCAATCGCAGCAGAAACTGCTGGCCTCCACCCGCAACGGGATTTCTCCCTCCCTCACCCTGCGCTAGAGGAGCGCCACCCCTCCCCTTCTCTCCTTCCCTCGTTCCCTCCATCTCCCGTCTCGGGAAGAGGAAAAGGGGGGGAGGAGAGTGAGGACTCCGTGATGTAATATTGTGCCTTGCACTGTCCTCCCCCAACTCACCTGCCTGTTTGTTTCTGTCCTCTCCTCTACGGCATGTACACACTTCTTCCTCCCCCACTACTACTGAAGTACTGCTGTTGTTGGTGTTACGATGATGTTGTGGAGGTGTGAGAGCGTGTATGCGCGTGGATGGGAAAGAACGCACACAGCGACACCCTCCGGCGGCGGCTGGAGAGGGGAAGAGGAGCAGTGGCACCATGGTCATCCGCAGCTGCTTTGCGTGGGCAATGGCTTCCCCTCTCAACACCTTCTCCCCTTCATCGTGTCCTACCCCCGCCTCTCGTCTCCTCTTCTTGCAGCTCCTTCTATAGATCTTCTTTGCATCGGTGTACCGTGCTTCTCCCTCTCTCCCCCTCTCTTTTGTGCGTGTGCCATTCTAGTACCCCACCCCCCACTCGAATGCATTGATGGAGCGCGACAGTCATCAGGCAACGACGCTGCCCGGCCCGGTGCGCGCAGCGTCTCCGCCGCTCGGCTCTCACTCCGCCGCGTTACAAAGACCCACCAATGCCTTCGACGGCCTCCCACTCCCACCGGCGGCCTGGATGTGGAAGCCACGCTCCAAGCTGTACGACAGCCATCACCAGGCGAAAATATCGAAGAGCGTCTTCAGCTTTCGCCGCGTTGGCGCGAAGGACTGGCACCGCCGCTACGTCTTCGTCGAAGGGGACGAAATCTGCTACGGCAAAGGCGAGCGGCAGCGGGACAGGGTCGTGTTTTTCGGCACAGTGCGCGGCGGCGGCGTCGAGGGCGAGGGGGCAATGCTCCGCGAGAGGGCCCCAAAGGAGCTGGCCCGCTTCGGCTGGTTCCTGCAGACGGAGGCGAAGCGCGTCCTCTTTGCGTGCGAGAATGAGGGTGTGTGGCAGGCGTGGGTGGGCTTCGTGTCGGCGCTCGTGGCGCGGCTCGCCACCATCCGCAGCGCACCGCCGCCGACCCAGGAACGGCTCCGCCAGCGACCACCCACGAGCACGCAAGAGCATAGCGCACATCCCACACCACCACAGGGGACTCAGTCCCCCGCACCTCCTCGCAGTCTTCTGTCAGCGGAAAAGATGCCCGCTCCCCGCTCCGCGGCCCCGGCCACACCACAGGAAGACGAGGCGACCAACTTTGTCGACGCAACACTGAACTGGAGTCACTCCCCCGGCCAAGCCGACTTGTCACTCGCCGCTACATCGTCACCGTCATCGACAGGCGCTGCGGATGCCGCGACAGAGATGCCCACCGATCCGCCACCGCGACAGGACGATGGCCCTTCTCACCTCTCCGACGACGAGGAGAACGGTGGGCAGCCGACAGGCAGAGCACAGCAGCACCACGTCAGCCAGCCCAGAGCGGCACCGACAAGACCAGAGTCCAACGACGATAGCGTGAGCCGTAGTGGCAGCGAGAGCGACAGCGGCGACGAGGATGAGCTGAGTAGCTCGATCACCTCGGACGATGAGGACAGCGACACGGAGGAGGAGCTGAGCGACGACGACAGCACCGCGAGTGGCGCCGGCGACGCTGTCGAGGAGGCCGCGCAGACGGAGCGGTGCGAGCGGCTTCGTGCCCTCGCCCGGACACCGCACCCTCACAGCGCCGGCCGCCTGCCGTCCCTGGCGCCGCACTTCGCCTCGAACGACAACACCACCAACGTTGTGTTCTGCGCCGTGGTCGACAAGGTGGCCCGCGGGGACAGCCTGCAGCCGCGCGATCTCGTGGTCACGGGGAAGTACCTCTACCTCTTCTCCAAACGAAAGTTCGGCGGCGGCACCAAGAGCCGCGTCATCGCCGTCGGCGACATCACCGGCGTGCTGGAAAGCACCACAACCCCCTCCCTCCTCGCCATCCTTGTCCCGTCCTTCCACGACGTGCTGATCAAGCTGCCGCCCAGCCCGCTGTCGGTGAAGGAGGAGCTGATCGCGCACCTCTTTGTGCTGCACGCCGCCGCCTCCTCTGGCCGGCGCTTTCGCTTTGAGCGTGGCAGCGACATTGGCGGCGCCATTCGCCGCAAGGAGGACGACAGGTACGACCCGTTGGCGTCGCGGCCAGGGGACCTCATGCAGGCCGCCACCCGCCCCGCGCTCTTCCCCGTGCTCCGCATCACGGGCGACACGGTGGTCCTGTGGTCGTCCATCGTGCGCGAGGTCCGTGCGGGTCGCCCGCCGCAGCTGAGCGCTCTTCTCATCACGGACGGGGCCTTCTATCTGCTGAGCGATACCCTCGCCAAGAAGGGCCGGCGGACGGCGTTGTGCGATGTGACCGCGGTGCTGTACGAGCGCGACGCGCAGTCGGTGCTCATCCAGTGCGGCCGGCGCGCCGTCGACGAAAATGGCCTTGGCCAGGGCGACGCGCTCTTCAGCGTCCAGCGCGGCAGCGACTTCACCGGCATCCTGCGGGCCATGCGGCGTGCAGCGAAGATGGGCTACGAGCGCAAGGTGAAGGTGTCCGCCTCGCGCCAACTGTACTCCCAAGCGCAGCTCGCCAGGAGCGAGAGGAAGGCCGGGGCGGCGAACAAGGGCGGCGGCAGAGTGGCCGGTGCCGGCGCGGGGATTCCTGACGGTGGGGGGCGATCTGGGCTGGTCCCGTTGGGGACCGACGACGAGCCCCGGAGGAGGCAGCAGCGCCTCAAGGACAGGCTGAGGAGCGCGTGGAGGGCCGGAGTGCGCCAAGAAACCAAGTACATGGCACGGCTGCGAACGCACGGGGGCGGTGCGGGGAAGGAGGCACGACAGAGGGGAAGCACCGGGAGCGACTCGAGCTCTGCTACCGACAGGGACGACGGCGACGACGTAGTAGCTGCCGCACTCGCCGGCGCAAACGCCTCCTTCGTCTTTGACCCCAGACAGGGCCTGTCGAACTACATGATGATGATGATGTCCGATCCCAAAGGAGGCGGCGATGGGGGTGGGGAGGGAGAGGTGGGGGATGATGGCGACGGCGCCTCAACCGAGGCGAGCTCTCCCGCATCGGACTCGGCATCGGCGGCAGGAGGTACGGATATCCGCTTCCAATCACAGTTTCGATTCGTCGAGGAGCTCATCCGGGACTACGACGACGTCGTTCAGCTGCTTGCGGCGGCCCGGCGTGACTTGCCAGGCGCCGTTGCCCGCTGGGACGCCCTGCGGCTTGCGGGAACCACCTTTGCGGCAAGCGCCGCCCCCCGTGCCCCGTCTCTGACCCAACAACAACAGCAACAGCAACAGCAGCAACCGCCGTACGTGGTCGGTAAGGTCTTGTATAGCGCTCCTTGCCAGCGCCTGAGCACCAAGGCGATTGCCACGCTGGCGAAGATGGCAGCCGGCAGCGGACACGACGGCACGTACGAGGCACTCTTTCAGCGCTTTGGTGAGGCCAGAGTGGTCTGCCTCGCAACAGAGGGCATCTTCGTGCTGTTCCGCGTCGCGCAGGGGCAGCGTCTCGCGCTGTCACACAAGCGGAAGGCCGGCGACGCGGTCGGCAGCAGAGGCGACAACACGCAGGTGGAGCTCTTTGTGTCGTGGGCTGAGGTGGATGCGCTGGTGCGGTGCCACCACAACACGGGCGCCGTGGTCGGCATCATGACGAAGGGCTCCCAGATCCACGACATCGCCCTCAACCTGGCCACGAAAGAGGCAATGGCATCCTTCGAGGAAGCGGCAGCCACCTGCTACGAAGAGTACGGCAGGAAGCATCCACCGCGCGCCAGTGGACACGACGAAAGCGATGCGAGAGCGGACACCATCCCCCCTTTGTTCGCCGCGCCACGTCCGGAGAATGTCGCAAAGGCACTGCGCAAGTCGGAGTATGACCCGTTCCCGACGGTCGCGCTGCGCTACAGCCCGCACAGCGCGGGCAGCGACCGCCTTCGGCTGGCCGTGGTGCCGGACGTGGCGGAGCCGTGCCGGCGGTTTGGCGACAACACCATCCATTTCTCCGGCGTCGCGTGGCGCTTCCGGTCGCAGACGCTGCGCAAGATGGGCGGCGTGGTCGATGCCGACCCCGAGGCGGCGATGAACCGCCGCAACAACCACCTGTACAAGTCCTTCATTCTCATCGTCACGAACGTGGCCATTTACCACTGCACCAAGGGAGGATACGAGTCCGTGCGCCGAACAGAGCTGACGAAGCTAAGGGCGGTGTGCGTGAGCGAGAAGGATCCGGATACGGTGCTGCTGATGATTCCATCCGAGTACGACATGTACTTCCGCGTGGCCGGTCGCGGCAAGGAGCTTGTGGCGCGCCTACAGGAGGCGTACGTGGAGTGGACAGACTACGGACTGTACCGCCCCGGCGAGGCAGTTGGCTCCCACCGCGCCTCTGACTACTTTGTTCCCGTGAGGTACGCGTCTCCTATCGGGCCGCTTGGGACACTGACGAAGCCAGACGAGTTCAACTACATTCAGGCAAGCCGCTCCGCCGCTGAGTGCCGTGGCATGACCGAGCAGTGGCACCTGCGCTACCTCCAGGCCGCCCTCGACGGCTTTCGGGCGGCGGTGCAGTTCGCCTCCTCGCCCGCCCCCCGCCTGCCAAGGTGGGCGGTAGCCAAGGCGAGGCTGGCGACTTCCCAGTCCTCGCTCTACTTCGCCCATCGCCGCGCGTTCCGCTTCGGCCTCCGAGCCGGCACCTTCACCGACATGGCCGCGGCGCAGCAGCTGTTGGAGCGTTTCAAGGGCATGCAGGCAGCCGCGGCTGGCCTGGCGGACGCGGTGGCGGCGACCGACCCCATCGGCTACGGCGCCGCCGTGGAGAAGGCCTCCGCCTTCTCCGAGCTCGCCCCGCTGGTGTCGGAGCAGTCCGTGCGGTACAAGCGGTTTGTGGACATGCGGGATTGCCTTGACGCGATCCTCGAGGTTGTGGACTCGTCCAGCTCAGCGGAGGGCCCAGCGCCGTCTCAGGAAGGCTCCGCGGCGGCACAACAGGAGAAGGAGCTGGACACGCTGTTCGCCACGGCGCGCGACATGGGGTTCGACGAGGGCATCCTCTGGGACCTGCGACGCTACCAGATAGTCAGGAGACAGCGCGACGCGTTGGCTGAGTGGCTTTCCAAGGAAGGAGGAGAAGGGAGGGACAGCATGCGGGAAGGGAGGGGCAATGCCGCGGCCGCGTCGCTCATTCGGGCCGCGGCGTGGGAGCTGGGTCTGCCGCTGCCACCTCACCCGTCGAAGGCAGAGGCCGCAACGATGAGCGAGGGCGAGACCAGCGACAACGACGGCGACGACGCCGCTGCGCAGTTCGAGGAGATGGCGTCCACGTTGAAGCAGATCATAGGCGGCGGCAGCAGGCTCGGTGTCACCGCGCTCCAGCAGGGCTGCGGCCGTGCGCGGCGACTGCTGCACCAGAACGATGCCTCGAAGCTCTCCGCTTCCGCCAGCGAACGCGTCCAGGCAGCGCGAGGGGAGCTGGAGGCCCAGCTCCAGCAAGCAGAGCACGCGATCGAGGTGCTGGGTGTCCACGAGGCAAGCCGCCGAGAGCTGGCGGAGCTCACGCGCGTGGTGAACGCACACCGCGCGGCCAACGACTGGGACGGCGACAACGTGAAGGAACTGCTCGCGTGGTGCCAGCGCCTGCTTCACGCACTCCCGTCAGACGAGATGGTGCTTGCCGGCGAGCGTGACGTGCTGCTCCTGCACCAGGAGACGTTGCAGGACCACCAGCACCGGCTGGCTCTTTCCGCGAGCTTCCTACGCCAAGAGGCCGCGGCCCAACAAGCCTACGAGGTGGATCTCCTGGCGAGCGAGGAGTCCGCCCGAAGGTCCGAGGCGGCCAAGCAGCGGCGCGAGCGGGCACAGCGCGCGCGCCGCCAGGCCGGGCTGCTCTCCGCATGGACCGATCACGCGACAGGGCTCTGCGCGCGGCTGCGCACCGCTCTGGGCGAAGGCGTCGACGAGCCGGTGCGGTACGCGGTGAAGCAGTGCGTCCTCTTCCAGCGCGTCATTGCCGAGGGAGTGAAGGCACAGCTCACCACGACAACCGGCGAGGATGCCGAAGCTGCTGAATCGCGGAAGCGACTCCGCGAAGGCGGAGATCGACTGAGGGCCCAACTCCACGCCGCAGCGGGGAGAGGGCACGATTTCCTCACACGCAAGGACAGCGCCGGCGCCAAGGGCGATGCCGCGGCCGGAGGAGATGGCGACGGCGGGAGCACACGCGACCAGACGTTGCCAGAGGAGCTGGCACGCATCCTCGATCAACACGACAGCGCCGCCCTCATCCAGTATGTCGAGGAGCACGAAGAGGAGCTGACAGCGCACAGGATCGCCGAAGTGAGGACGCGGTGGGCGGCTGTTGCCCAACGGGCGGCGTGGGAGCGCCAGGTGCACCGCGCGATCGACTGCGCTCGTACGCTGAACAGCAGGCCACTACTTCAACAAGCCGTGGACCTCGCGGCGACAAAGGACTTCAGCGACGACGCGGTGGAGCAGGCGCGCGCAACGCTGGCCCGCGCTGTCGGGGACACACTGGACCATCTCAGCGAGGATGAAGGGGGAGGGGCCGGAGCCGACAACGACGCCTCCCTCGTCTTGGCATCTGAGGAAGACGAGCCCGCCGCCCGCCAGGATGACAACAATGTGACGCGTGGTGCCTCCCCCGCGGTGGTGGTCGGCGGCAGCAGCAGCAGCGGGGAGATCGTCCTCGGCTCGACCGACGCGTCGCTCTCCGGGGCGGTGTCGCCGGCTGAGATGTCCGACAGCGAACTTGCGGACAGCTCCATACCCACACCACCGCAGCCGTCACCAACGCAGGAGGCAGCCAGAGAGGCTGGCCCACCCGCCATTCCCACAGCGGTCGACCCTAGCAGGGTGGAGGCCCTCCTCGCCCTATTGCCGTCTCCCGTGTCGTCTTCCCCCGACAAGGCAAACGCAACCCGCGGGCCTCGCCTGGCGCAGCTTCTCTCCGACTCGCTCAGGTGTGTGCTGCAGCACGACCCACCGTTGTTGACGATGGGGGGAGCAGCAGAGGCAGAGGCGGTGGCTGCGGCAGACAGGCTTGGCTCACGGCTGCCCGTTGTCACAGATAGCACCGAGGCGAGGAGTGTCCTGGTCGCTTGGGTGGGCGTGTTCTCCGATGGCCTTAAACCTTCCGGTTTCTTCACCAAGACGCCGCGCACGGTGCACGACGTCCTTGGCTACCTGGGCGACTACAGCGACAACAACGGGGACTTCATCGCCCCCTACACCAACCGCGTTGTGAGCATTGTGGACCGCGAGATGGGCCGCCGCTCGACGGCGCCGGCCGCTCCCTCTGCAGGGACGACACCGGAGCAGGAGGAGATGCAGGCAAGAGTGGTGGCCTTCGCGTTCGTTGCCGCGATGGTTCGGGAGCGGCATCTGGAGGCGGTGGTGCGTGAGGTGACCGCGGCGGGCCCGAAGGTTCGCGGCGAGGTACTCCTTCCTGATGCCACGCTCAACCAGCCAGAGCTACTGAAGGACCTGCTCCTGATGGCCAACGTGACGGATGCGCTGTCGTGGCCTCCCTGGTCCTTCCATCCCGGCGGGGAGGATGGCGAGCGAAACACCGTGTCCTCACCACAGGCAGCACCACCACCACCACCACCACCGCCACAGAGACACGCCGAACAAGGGTCGCCAGCGAACGCGTCGAGAGCCGCCGCCACCACCACCACCACCACCACCGCTGCGTCTTGGGGGCGGCTGTCCCCCTCGGCTGCCACAGAGTTGGCGGGCCAACGGCCCTCTCCCTCCCGTGGCTCGGCGGGTCCTTCTGTTGCCTCGCGGGCGGGGGACGGGGCCACGCCGGCAGCAGCGGTGAAGTCGGCGGGCAGTCAGACACCTCCCGCAGCAACAGCCGTCGCGACGGCGGGTACGACACGCGACCAGCTGGCGATGCGCTGCTCGGTGCTGTTGCGGGAGGCGGTGTTGGCGGTGTCCGCCTACTTCACAGCGGAGGTCGCCGCGACCCCACGCGCCACCAACGGGGTGCCGGCGGCGGGGGCGGCGCTTGCCGGAATGTTTGACGAGGCTCTGCACCCACGCGTCATCGCCGTTGTCGCGCAGGCGGTGCTACCCGCCATCGTGAGCCTGCTGGAGGCTGGCCTTGCGAGACGCTACCATGTCTTTCGCACTCGCACTGTCTGGGACGCGCTTGTCGCCTTCAAGGAACACCTCCAGACGAGTTCGCGGCAGCTGGCGGGGGCCGAGGTTGTGTCCGTGTTGGAGCTCGTCGAAGTGCTCGCCGACGCTGAGCGTGGCGGGCGTTACGCTTCTCGGCTCGAGAAGATGCCCGAGGAGCAGCTCCACAAGCTGCGCGTACGGCTGTTCCTGCGGGAGTGCCTGAACCGCCAAGTGCTCTACGGCTTCTTCACCACCTTCTTCCCTGCGTCCGGGGAGGACGGGGTGTGGAACTGCCTCGACGGCAAGAGGCTGGGGGAGAGCGACGAGGGTCTGTGGAGGTTTTATGACCCGCGACTGTGCGTCATGCTGCCGCGCAACGGAGACGACGACGCGACGGAGCAGCTCTGGAGCATCCTCCACCGCATCGCCTCCCTCCCGTTTGTCGTCGCCACGGACCGGGAGCTTCGTTGAAGCGTGGCGTTCCCCAGAACGGATTGGCAGAGAAGGAAAGAGGGGGCCCACTCTCTCCGATGAGATCTGCTTCACTTGTACAATTGCTCTCCTGTCTACAGAGCCAAAGGTGAGCCAAGAAGAAGAGCGGCAGTGGGAGCGGGAGGTACAGAATAGATTGTTAAACGGGTACCCACGTCTTGCCCACTCTTCAAGGAGCTCCTCCCCCCCTCCCCCCCCCCCCCCCACACCTCCTCGTGTGTTGGCTACCGCTAATCCTCCCTTCCTTCTTCCTCTCTCCTCTCCTCCTCCCCTACTCGGTGGCCTCGGGCCCAGGAGGATTTGTAGCCGACACGTTACGCTGCTGCCCGCATCGTATAGCGAGATTGCTGTTCTCTTCCCCATTGCCCCCCATTTTCACTCCTCAGCACCCGGATATGCTTCAGAGGTCGCTCTGTGCGCTGGCGAAGCGCACCCCCGGCTACGTCTTCTGGCGCCAGAACACGCTGGTGGAACTGGAGAACGCCAAGCGCAACTACCTGATGTCGGAACGCCCCATCCCCATTGCCGAGGTGGCGCGGCGGATGGTGCGGGTGAAGGCGCGCTACGAGGGCACCAGCGACTTCCACGAGAAGAACCTCCTCCGGGGTGAGTACAAGTACTTCACGGGGAAGTTGTGCGATGTTCGCGCGGCAAGGGCAGCGGACATGATTGCCTTCATCCAGTGCGCCGGGTTCTTTGGCTTCTGGGACGCCTCGCAGGTGGGGCGGGTCATGTCGGAGCTGCTCCTGCAAGTCTCTGAGCTCACGGCGAACGAGCTCTTCTGCCTTTTTGTGGGTCTGCCAGGCGTGCGGAAGCAGCGCAGCGAGCTGTACCAGCGCGTGGCGAGGGAGCTCACTGGCGTGGTCCCGGAGCTGGCACTCGAGGAGTGTCTTGCTGTGTGCACGGCGTGTGACGACACAGTCCCGGCATCGCTGCTCAAGGCCCTGCTGCGCGCGATAGAGTCGCAGGCGTCGCTGCTGACGCCGTCCCAGCTGGTCGATGTGCTGGACACCGTGAGCATCGCCCCCGCGGCGGTGCAGCACCAGTTTGACGACCTCTGGGATGCCATCAAGAGCCGGGCCGTGGGCGGCGTCGAGGAGCTGGACTGCATGGATGTCGCCATCCTGTACACGACGCTGCACGCCAAGGGCGACTGCGATGCGGCGACGTCGCAGCGCCTTCTTCGCCAGTTTGTCTCGCAGGCCCCCACGACAGCCTGCGCGCGGTCCTCCGCGATGATGTTCTCCACGATGGCGACCGGCTCTCTCACGATGCTGCTGCCTTTTGCCCAACAGATGCAGGAACGGACCCTCTTTCTCGCCACCGACTTCACCCCCGCGGAGCTGCTGGCGGCATTCAAGGTCTACCTTAGCTGCCTAGTCGCCATGACGGCGCTTGTGGAGAGCCACGCGGCGGTGGCCAGCTCCTCCTCCTCCTCGGCGCTGGAAGTGGAGCTTGCGGAGGCAGTGCAGCGACAGGCGGGGTATCGGCACGTACTCGTGGAGCTAAACGACCAGCTTGTGGCGCTTCTCGAGGGAGCATCTGCGTACGTCTCTGCAGGACAGCAAATGGAGCTGCTGGAGGTGTACGCGACTGCCGTGGCTGATCTCGAGGCCGCCGCTCCCACCCCATCGACCGGCTCACCACTGCCGAAGAGCTCTGCTGCCGGGACACTGCTCGAGCAGCTCCCGCAGACCCGCTCCGTCATGCGGCTGCTGGCGGATAAACTCATCGCAAAGGTTCGTGGCGCCTCGGTGGCGCAGTTAGTGCGGCAGCTGGAGCTGGCCAATGAGCTGGGCCCGGCACTGATGCCCGACGCTGTGGTGGCGGCCGCCCTGCAGGAGCTTGTGGCGCGTGAGTGGCAGCTGACCGGCGACGAGGCGGCCGAGCTGGGCGAGCTGCTCGGTGGTCTAGGCAACCTCCGCAGCGAGCACCAGAGAAAGATTAGCTTGGCTCTTGTGCCCAAAATACGCAGCTTCCTGTGAAGGTGGTGTGACCCGTCACACACTCCCCCCCCCCCTCCCCCCTCCCCACTTCCTCACATGACCACACACATACACATACAGAGAGTCCTGCACATGGGCCTACGCCAATGCCAGCAGGCCTTCCTTGTCTTTCTCCGTCAAGCAAGACGCTGACAGAGCAGCTTCGGCTCTGGTCGACACTTCTCCAGCGCTGAGGGGGCACCTGTAATGGGCTGGGACCTTCCTGTAACGGCTTGTGCCTTCCTCCTCCCTCCTTCCGCGCCACACACGCACAGAAACGCACCCACAAGCCCACACGTACACAGCACAGCAGGGAATGCTCTTCCGCTCGCGGCTGCTGCACTCCGCTGTGTACAATGAACTAAACCTCGTAGGCAGCCGCTGGACCCGCGTCCTAGCGAAGTCGTCGATGCAGGATGTAGGCCCACCCCACGTGCAGGCGAGCTTGGCCACCCCGTACATCACCATCATCCCCACGCTCCACGTCGCCAGCGTCAAGTTCTACGACCGTGTACTGGAATACATGCAGCAAGCGGTGCGCCGCAACCCTGCCACCGTGATTCTGCTCGAGGGCATCTGCGATAGCAACGAGGCGGAGAAGCAACAGCTGGAGGAGTACCGCCAGATTGCCCAGAACGGCGAGCTCAGGGACACCATGGTGGAGAAGGCCAACGCGAACAATCTCTACTCACCAGCGGTGATGCAGGAGATATGCGCGGAGCTGGCCCTGGACTACGCAACGCTGCAGAAGTTCGAGAGCACGGTGCGCCTGCAGGAGTGCTACCTGAAACCGAAGATGGCCGCCCTGTGCGGCACCCACCTGCGCAACAACGCGGATGTCAATATGCGTGAGGTGCAACAGTTGCTGGCCGAGGAGGCGGCGCGGCTGGCGACGCTAGGGGAGTCCCTGCCGTCCAGCGTATCGGTGAGCGACATTGGCAAGTACCCCGTAGTGCGGAAGAATCGGGAGCGCAAGGTGGCCAGTGTAGCACGGCTGCTGTGCGAGAGGTGGTTGGAGGAGGAGGTGGAGGGCGAGGTGATTGTGCCGTGGGGGTTCTACCACACCGAGGCCATCATGCACTACATCTTCGAAGCCAACTCTGCCCAGGCAGGCAGCACCAGTAGCGGCAGCAGCGGCGAGCCCGCCAGCGACGCGTCTGCGACGGCCGCCGGCGACGGGGGAAAGGGTGGGAATGTGGAGAGGCCCGTGCAGCACGCCAGGCCCTCCATTGTCTTTGTGGAGGCGGATGAGCTGGTGGCAAAGGTGGCCTTTGGTGTGCCAAAGGAAATCCTCGACCCGGAGAGCGCGAAGCCCGCCAGCGACGGGGCACCCGCCGTCGCCGCCGACCCAAAGGATGAGAAGACGAATGGGTAGGATGGCGCGTGGGCATGCCCGCACACCGTTCCATCCCCCCCATTCCTGAACACCCACGCTCTCCCCACGGCACTGGCGTAAACACTGCTGGCTGCCCCCTCCCCCCCCCCCCATTCCTGGCAACAGAACACATCATTTGCCACTCCGCGTCGTCCATCGACGGCGCTGTTCAAAACGTAACACCAACAGAAAAAGTCACGTACCTCTGATACAGAAATAGAGAGAGGGAGGTTGTTGGGGGGGGGGGGGGCTCATCTCACAGGGCTGATGTCGACTCCTGTGTGCATGTTCACTGCCTCGCACAACTGCCCGCCGCCTCTGCGAAACGAATGAGGTGAGCCACTGCAGTGCACCTTCTCCCACGCAGGAGTTTGTGCCTTCTCTATTGCAACTTGGGCTCTCCCCCTTCACCTTCTTCATTCCTCTCCTCTCCTCTCCTCTCAGGACAACTCGCTCCTCCCCGTCCTCGCCCCCTCCCCCGCCCCCCGCCTCACCTTTCCTTCGCGCGTAGCAGAAGGTACTCTCTCCAACATTATCTACTCCATTATCCTATATCAAATCAAAGGAGTGCACAGAGCAACTCATATACACACACTTCGTCCTCATCCTATCTGCTCTGATTGTCCGTCCCCCTCCCCTCCTCAGTGGGTGACAAGCTGTCTATTACTCTCTATACCCCCTCTCTCATTTCCCTCCTGCATACACGATGGGAGCAGCGTGCTGTCGCGGTCGTCGTGCGACGATGGAAAAGAAGAGCAAGGAGCAGGCCAAGGAGGAAACAACGCTCGAGGAGGGCCACGAGAAGAAGAAGCGTCCAGAGTTCCGCTCGGTGGCATTCGACGTGGTGGTGCCGGTGAACAGCCCTGCCGCGTCCCTTGGAGCCAGTGGCCAGTTCCAGCCCAGCAGCAGCTCCTTCGCGGCGTTCGACCAGACCATGCACACGATGCGCGGCGACGCCAGCCTCAGCATGGGCCCGGCCAACCTCAACAACACCTTCAACTTGGACACAAATATGAGCTTCACCAACAACTTCACTGACGTCAACAAGGACGTGGTGAACATGTTCCTCAAGACTGTGAAGCAGATCACCGAGGGCGGGGCAAAGACAAAGAACATCCTGGAGGAGAGCGTCGCGCTTGGCTCCGACACGACGAGTTCCCCAAAGGTGGTTGGCGCCGGCGCGAACAAAATGAGTGCGGAGGACCTGGAGTACATCGAGGACGGGGCAACGCTCGCGGAGAAGCTGTCCCGCCTGTCCGAGGTGGAGGAGGTGCTGCGGCAGAACATTTACGGCACCTGGAGCATGAACAGCACCATCATCCAGCTGGCCATGCTGCGCGTGGTGCCCACGTTGCGCCAGCGCCGCAGACCGTGGGACAAGCCAAAGGCAACCAACGCTGGTGCTGCTGATGATGCCAATGCCGCCGCAGCGTCGGCGGCCTCCTCCCCTGCGGCTGCTGCCACCACCTCGGCCACCGGCAGGGGTGAGCGAGCTGCCAAGCGGCCCGTGCTCGTGGTTCACGCGCAGGGACTCCAGCTGGATCAGTCCCTGCGCGTCATGGAGGAAGGCTCGCCTTTTCCGACAGAGCTGTTCAGTCCTGCCCACGTGGAGGACAGCCCGTCAGTCCCGGCCAGTGCGGTGCCGCCCGCGCGGCCCGCGCCGATACAGACCGGCCTGTCGAGCGCAGTGATGGACCCCCTCAACCGCTCCATGTCCCGCAGCGGCATCGACCCCACGAGCGCCAAGGTTGAGCACTACGAAATGGTGGCCCTCACCTGCCGCGACATCAACGTGAAGGACAAGGTCGGGGCAAAGGTGATCAACGACACGTGGGACTTCCTTGCCGATGACGGCAACATCAACGCGGTGAACCATGGCGAGTGCCTCTTCCGCTTCATGTGCGGCCCCGTCAAGGACTTTGACCAGGAGACACTCGACACAATGAACCTATTCATCAACCGCAGCTCCTTCGCCGACGAAGAGAAGGAAAACAACACGCCAAAAGTCAACTTGTACGACCCAGACGAGGCCGCCAAGTACATCTGCATCAGCGTCAAGGCCATGTACATGCTGCCCGGCACGAAGCTGTCGACCATCACGCCGTCTGTCATCTCCTCGCGGGACTACCAAAAGCATTGCCAGCCCTCGGGCAACAAGCTGGAGGACTGCGACACCCCCAACACCTTCCGGCTGACCATCGTGGCGATTCGCTTTGTCCTCAGTTTTACCGTCATGTTCCGTGTCTCGGAGATCACCGACCCCAACGTCCTCTTCTCCTTCAAATCGGCGGACGGTATTGTGCCGGCCAAGGCGATTATGATGGAGCGCACGAAGCGCAACGTGTCCAAGGTGGACGCCACCGCAAAGGTGCGCTCGATGCTCCTCTACTACCCCGTCAATGGCGGCCTGCTCTGCAACAGCCACACATTCGTCCTGAACACCAGCCTACCAAAGGCCGTGGCACGGCTTGTGAACACCTTTGGCGCATCAGGGGCCACGCAATCCGCCGAGACCGCGAAACTCACCCGCAACTATCTCATTAACACCTACGGTGATTCGCGGAAGTAGCCCCTCCCCCCCCCCCCTCTCTCTCTCTTGTGCCTTCACTGGTCCCTCACTAGCTACCACTGATGATGACCCGTACTTCTTGACTCTCCTTCCCTCTCTCGACCTTGCATATTCTCACTTTGCTCCGCTACCAGCGCATCGTGCAAATGGCACAGGCAGTTGCCACTGCCCCCCTGCCCCCTCCACCACGACCACCACCACCACTTCCCATTGCGGGAACTGTCGCCTCGGATCACCACGAAAAAGTCAACAAAGGAGGAAGTCGGAAACGTGCAGGAGAGAGGCAATGATGAAGGAAAAAAACACAACCAGCAGCAGACGAAAGGGAAGCATCAATGCACCACAATTGGCCACTTTAGTGCTTGTATCGAGGAGGGGAGGGGGAGACGACGTGAGTGTGTGTGTGAGTGTGATCTCGCGCTCGCCAGAAGGTAGCCCCCTCCTCCTCCATCCCCCCCCCCCCCCCCCACCGGAGCGTGTCGTGGCCATGATCATCCTCACCTGTTTCATTATTGACACCTCCCCCCTCCTTACCTCCGCCTCCGCCTATGACTAGCCTTCACGAAGCGCTTTCCTCAAAGACACTCATCACCCATTAGAGATCGGGCAGTTTATCTGTGAGGCACACAACAGTATCCACTACCTCCTCCTTCATCCTCTACTCTGTCCCTCTTTGCTTCTCCATTTCCTTGGTTCTCCACTCACCTGTACATCCTCGGCTTCTCACAGCTTCTCTTCATTGTACCCTCCTTCCCCTCTCGCGGGACCATTCCGGCAAGTCCATACATCCACTCTCTCTCTCTCTTCCTACACCTCCCCCTACACACTGTACACACACAAGCACACATCGCTCGTATCCTCATTGTACTCCTCTACTACTATCTTCCATTCCACCCTTCCCCCTTCCTTCCCTCTCACACTGCGTGTTATCGCGCCGCCTCCATTCAGCCCACCACAGCAGCAATACCGATACAGCACCGCTCACCAAAACAACCCGTGTCACACCTTCACCTTTCTTCCCTCCATCCACCCATCAGCCATATGGAGTTCAAGCGCAGCAACTCGTCCCGCGGGCCCCTCCACTCTGGCTCTCGGCGCACAGCCTCCAGCGACCGCGGCAACACCACGCCCATGCGCAACGCAACGCCCAAGCGCTCTGGCTCCGCTCGTGGCCACGCCTCCTCCTGCGCCACCAGTCCACTCCCACACGGCGGCACCTCACCGCTACCGCCGCAGCTCCCACCGCGCACACCTGCGAAGGCGGACAACACCAAGGACAACTCCTCAGCCAGGGGAAAGAAGTTTGAGCGCAGTGCCTCGACGACGGGCAGCCGCACCAGCGGCTTGCCACTGCCACACGCCGCAACCTCCAGTGAAAGCAACACTTTCAAGCGCTCGAACACTGCAGTTGGACTGCAGAAGGCGGAGAAGGTGAAGCACAAAGGACGTGTGAATGTGTACGCGCGTGTGCGTGCGTTCGCACCGCAT
>JASAOB010002718.1:0-46271 GCA_030849825.1 Herpetomonas tarakana | reverse complement strand
GCACCAGCCTCGGCATAAGCCTCACCGTGCGCTGTCTCCGAGGCCCGGTAGACTCACATCCCAGTCGCTGCCATCGGCTGCGGCATCGCGGTGCCACCTTGCGGTACGCGCATAGCAGTTGGAGCGAGTGGATCTTACCTCCGGTGCTGTGTCCCCTAGTCGACCTCCCACGGTACCTTGTTCGCTGCTTCAGTATGTCCAAAGCACCTTTTCAGCGCATCGCACACAGAAGTGGAAAGGTCCCTTCGGCCCCGCCTGGCGTACCTCGATATGATCGTGTGAACGAACTCTCACATTGTGAGCTCATCACTTTTTGAGCTGGCTAAACCAGCTTCCTGTCATCATCCTCGTGCGAAATCGGGGGGGGGGGGGCAAAGGACTGTTGTTGGTTCGTTTGGAAGGTAACGCGTTCCCCCCCCCCCGGTAACTCTTGTTGCCTGCTGGCGCACGCCCGAAAGATAAGACCAAAACCTGACCCCTGTTTGTGTTCGCAGTGGTATGGGTGGGCGGCGTGTCATCCGGGGTGAAGGAACGCAATATTGGTGGCGACGATGACACGACTGTCTTCTCCCCTCTCTACCCCTCTCCTTTCTTTTGCCCCCCGAAAGAAAGCTCTAGAATCATGCGAAAGGTGTTGACGTTTTCTCAGAAACGGGCGTGGTGGACGAGATGCCTCTCGTTGCGACCGGAGCGCACGGCGGATCCAAAGAGCTACCCGCTTGGGTATGTGCCTCTGGACGGATCGGAGACCATCGACTCTGTCTACGCGTTGCTGAAGGCTGGGCACTTTGTGGCACCACAGAGCAGCATTGAGACAGTCCACAGGACGCATTTGGGTGCCAAGAGCTTATGCCGCTCTGAGTTTCCGGTCGTTTCCATACAGGATTTGGTCACCGTGCAGCTGAAGGAGAAGGAGATTCTCAGCCGAATCCTCATTCCACGAGCTTTTTGGACGTTGGACGATTTCAACGATCCCGAACTGAACCAAAGCTTTGGCGTGCAGAATTACTATTTTGACAACTATAAATGGTCTCAGGTGCTGTGGCGTCGTTTCCAGATGTTTGTGGAAGAGTACTACCCTGTAGCCGAGCACACGCATCTCGTGTATGACGAATATGTGGACCTGATTCGTAGCTTTGCCGTTTTTGAGCAAGGCGTGCGTGCATGGCCTGCTGTCCCGCGAAACGTCCGGCTACACCCTCCCTACGGCGTTGTTCCCCCGTCAAAGTTCACCCAAGAGCCTGTTCTACTTCTGAAGCAATGGGTGACAAACTTCAAGGCTCCCCTTACGCTGAACAAGTCACTGGTGCTCAACGTTGGGAGCGGTACCACCGCATTCGCGCTGAAGTCATGCAAGGTGGCAATGGTGCGCGGTGTCGATCCGCGTCCGCGCGTCATTGCGGCGTGCCGCAGGGACGCGAAAACACACTGGTTCCTGTCGGATGTTAGCTTCCAGGTTGCAGAGCTGTTTCCTTCGTTGCCGCGCGACGGGAGCTCAAAGAAAGAACGCTATGACCTGATTGTGCTTTACCCTGACGAAGAGATGGTCTCACAGTTGTCGGTAGAGGACGACGTGTTTGCACCTGGGCAGACGGGATTCGCGGGAAAATTGGAGGAGTTCTTTGAGAACGTGTCGCAGCACTTGTCGGACACGGGCGTGATTGCGATTTGCTGCACCAATCTTAACTCGATACTGCACCCTGAGCAGCCACATCCGGTTGAATACGAGGTGAAGGTGAATCGCCGCTTTGTCATCTTGGACTACTTCGACTCTCCTGTTCGATACAAATCGCAAATACGGACAAAGTTTGGCGAGCCGAAGCTTCCTCGCAACGCACGGCTCCTGGATAAGCTCCGTTCAGAGCTATGGATACTGCACAAGATCGACTCAATCGAGCATTTTGGCTTCGTTCATGGCATCCCAGGGGCAAAGCCGCCCGCGCACGCTCGGAACTGGGGAAAGGGGAAGTACCTTGCGCAACGTCAAAAGGTTATGCGTAAACAGGTCGAGGTGATGGGTGGGGACTGGAGCGACTACAAGAGTCGTCTGATCACCATGCTCCAGGAGCAGACGGATGAGCCCGAGGACGACGTTGCGGAGGCCGTGCGCATGTCACTGGATCCAACCTATCCCGCGGAGCTCGCTCATCGCGCAAAGCTGAGAATCGACGACGCACAAAAAGAGAAAGCTGAGTTTCAGCAACGTGTTGCCGAGGACTTCACCACCCTCTCGCCACGCGAAGTGTTCGATAGAAGGTACTCTTCACACATATCCTGAATTAATGACAATGTCTTCCTTTTTTCATTTCTGCACATTCGTCCGCTCCTTCCCTTGCCAGACACTACTCGGCGCATCTGGCTCACGCGAATGACAAGAGTCCAACAGTGTACACGTGCGAACACCAGCAGGAGGCAGCCATTTACGGTTTTATGTCTCTGTCTTCTATATCTGACCTCGCTGGCTGCCTTTCGCAACTCCCTTCTCTCTCTTTCTTTCTTACTTCATCGCATTCCGCCGTAGTCGCCGCCGTAGGACCAGGAAGTCACGTAAAAGGAGCTCCCTTGAAACACGTGTCTATCGTCGTCGCCTTAGGATAGTTTAGACAGTAGCACTCCCGTTGTAGATTCTGTTTTGCTGTCCTTGTTTCCTCGTTGTTTCTCCAGCGTGTGCGCGCGTACTCCTCTTTCTCCTTCTCATTAACACACAAAGTGAAGATAACAGTGCTATGGAGATCGTTGAAGAGTTTCTGCGACTGAGACGTGAGGGCCGCAGCGAAGAGGCGTATCAGATGCTCGCACCAGGCGCGTCGTTCGCGTGCCCATGGGGAGGGATGCAGCACGCCGATCGTGTGCACGAGCTCCTAGTGGATGAGGCTCGGTTCGTCAAGAAGGGCTACCTTGACCCTGTACCTATAGAGCAAATCGCGGAAAATACGTTCCAGCGCAAATTCCAGTGGGATCGTGGCATGTTCGAGTATGGAAATGGTGGGTTCGCCTATTTCCGCCGTCTCCCACTATGGAGGGAGCTGTACTTTGTGAACAATGGCAAGATTGCGTTGGTCACTTCCGACAAGCTTCTGCGCAACCGCTCTATCTCCCACCTGATTGGGTTGTCGTAGTTCAAGAGCGCTCAGTGCTAGGATAGTGTCACCCACACAAACTGCCTTGGCAGGCGTGTTCGAGGCCAAACGGTGTGTGACTTAGCTCGATCTGTAGATATATATATATATATACTTCTCTCTCTTCTCACTCTTTTGTCTTTTGAAACACCGGTTTCATGCGTAGGAACAGTTCTTGCACATTATTATTGCTTCATCTCTCACTTCTCATCCAGCGACCAGACAACAACAGCAAGCCACACCGAGTTTTTGTGTCGTACCCCATCACCAACCCACACACCGAAGGAAGAAGAACCGAAATGAAAGAGGACGGAGTGCTATGGAGATAGAGAGAGGAGGGGTTTCACCAAGCTCTACGGCGGCTTGACCCGCCAACAACAAGAAGAAAAAGAAAAGAAGTTACATTTGCGGTAGTTCATAGTTGTGCATGAACAGTAGTACGAGGAGTGGGTTGGATGGAGGAACGGAGGCGAAAGGGTGAAAAAATCAGAAGTGTCGCTGCTACCACCGGCACTTGGCCAACGGTACAAGCCTTCCCTCTCTCTTTCTCTCTTTATCTCCTTTACTTTCACTCCGAAAGGGGTGGAGTACGACGCCAAAATACGTACAGTCGCACACACGCAAAAGGGAAGCAGACGAGAAAAGGCATGAAGCGCTCGCGCGGAGGGAAGGCGCATGACGCCGTTTTAGAGGCGTTACGTAGCGGTATTCACGCACTTAGCGTGTCCAGTTCAACTGCGTCAAAGGAACTAGTGTGCCGCGATGGGCACGCCAAAGCCATTGAGGACTTCCTCGCTGAGCCTGTCAATCACACAATGCAAATTTTTGGCATGCCCGGGACGGGCAAGACGGCCACCATTCACTATGCTCTCGCTCAGCTCGGGGCGAGTGCGCGGGAGAGCGGCATGGCAGGAGCGAAACCGACGGCGGTGTTTCTCAACGGCTACGTGATCCAGAAGAGCTCCGACATCTACTGGACACTCCATACCCACTTATTCAAGGCGAGACTCGGGTCCGACGAGGTGTGCCCAGTGGACCAGTGCGCTGCTAGCATTGAGAAGCGGTTCAGACATGGGTGGGGCAGGAAGACGGCGTTGTGCATCATCGTGGTTGACGAGGTGGACAAACTGGTGGAGAAGCACCCCAAAGCACTGTTCAAGATTGTGGACTGGCTCACGCTACCCCACGCCAATTGCAAACTGATAACGGTGTCTAATGCGATGGAGTTGAGCGTGGATGCCAAGACGCGCAGTCGTCTCGATGCCACGAAGCAGCTGGTCTTTTCCACCTACGGCACGCAGGAGATGCGACAGATTCTGTCGAGCCGAGTCTGCAACATCAAGCCGAAGCTCTTCTCCGATACAGCGATAAATCTGCTGTGCCATCAAACGGCGGGCCAGTACGGCGACGTCCGCCGCCTGCTCCAGTCCGCCTCGGCGGCGCTGTGCGGCGTTCTCATGAGGATGGAGGAGGGTACCTTCACGTGCAACCTCAAGGAGGGCATCGTTTCGGTGAAGGACATTCATGGCGTTGTGCGGCAGATCTTCCATGATCGCTTCGTGGAGTTCATCAAGACCATCCGGGCACCGTTCCTGTTTATCACTGTCGGTATCGTTGCGAGGGAAACAGAGAGCATGCACAAGCGCAACGAGCCGGATCTTCGCATCCCCCTTGAGCATCTATTTGCCGCCACACGACAAGCCCATGAGACTTTCGGTGGCGGCTCAAAAATGCTCACACGCGCGTGCTTCATCGAAACCGTTGACCTACTACGACAAGTGTCTCTGATCGACCTCTCCATCGGCGAGGAGCGTGTGCCCGTGCACGGAGTGGAGGCACTCTTAGGGTCAACAGAAGATGTATTTGTCTCTCTGCTGCAGCCGGTGCAAATGGTCGTGGATTCCTGCCGCTTGCACGAAACTTTCGGTGGTCCTATTGGCTCCCGCATTTTGGTATAGATTCCACTCGCACTCACTCACTCAGGCCCCCCCTCCCCCCCCCCCCCCCAGTGTCTCGCTAGAAACCAACGAGAAAACGAGAACAAGAACAATACTGTGCAAATTAGAGAGCACCAGCAGACACGGGGGATTCCCCCCCTCTCTTTGCCAAACACCCTTATTCTCAGCAGATGCACACATGACAGCATTCATTCCACACCACCCCCTTCTGTGCTCTTCTCCTCTCAGCACTCCTTTCTTTTCTTTTTTTATTCTCCTTGTTTACACTGCTGTGCAGTCGTTGTTGGACAAGCTAGGTTTGCCCTCTCCTCTCTTCTTCTTTCTCTCTTGGACTCTTTCTTTGCGTTGCGCGCCTTCTCCCTCTTCCCTTTCCCTCCTTCACTCTTTAGTACTTTTGACAGGCGAGCGGTGCTGGGATGCCTCCCCGTCCCATCAGCGGTGGTGGCGGTGTGGGAGGAAAGGGCTCGCCATTTGTGAACGCGGCCAGAGTCCTGTTCGATTCCGCACAGCGAATGGGCGCTGTGCGGCCGCTAGACAGCAACAACCGAATGTACGCACACCAGTTGAAGAAGATGCAAAACCAGAGCAGGAAACGAGGTGGGTCTCTTGGTGGCGTGTCGTACAAGGTCACGGAATTCCTGGCTACGCAGAGGACGCCGCTGTCCTCGATGGGCCCGACACCGAAGCCGAACACTCATTCCGTTGCGAGAAAGGTGCCGCTCCTCAATATTCGCTTGGCGAATGCGAAACCGGTGCAGCCAACCGCCCCACCGCAGCCACCAGCAGCAGAAACGGAGCAGCAGGACGCGTCGTCAGAGAAACGCGTGCCCTCGCTCGACCTCTCCTTTTTTGCACCACCGGAAGCTGTCCAGCAACAACAACAGCAGCAGGAACCCCCGCCGCAGTCTGTGTCGGCGGCGACCGAGCAGAAGCTGCAGGAGGCGCCACCAGATTCCCAAGGGGTGGCGGCCGATTCCCTGGCAGACAGAGAGGCAGCAGCAACGGTTGAGGCCGCTGTTCCCGACGTGTTCATCACAGAGGATCGACCCATGTTTGAGATGCGGGCGTCGCAGGTGGCTTCTGCCCCCATGGCCGCCGTCAGGTCGGCGCCGGCGCAGGTGATGCCCGCCGTGGAGGCACCCAAAAAGGCACCACTGTCGGTGCCGAGCCTCGTGGCAGCGGCAGGAGAACTGCATGAGCCAAAGGCCGAGACACCTCCTGTGGTGGCTCCCTCGTTCTCCGTCGAGTCGTGGGAGCAGCAGCGGGAGAAGGAGATTGCACGCCTTCAGCAGAGGAAGCAGGAGGAGGAAAGCAGGCGGCTCGCTGCTATTTTGGAAGAGGAGCACCGGGTTCTGGGCGAAAAATGGGTTGAGACTCGCACGATCAGAACGGTGACCACCACACCCCCGTCAACCGAGGAAGCGAAGCTGGGCTACTTCATTGCGACAACGTCGTCGTTGGAGGACGCCCTCTCTCAGCTCGAGAAGCTTGTGAACCTCGGCACCCGCGCGTCCAATGTCGTCCCGACAGCCGCGTGGGCTGTTGCTCAGAAAATCACCAAGGCACCGCCAATCCAACGCTTTGCGTGCCTCGACCGATTTCTCCCGTTGGTGGAGAAGGCGTCTCTCCCTGCCGATGTGAAGAGCAAGATCAAACTGCGCTTCGCCGCCGGCGCGGATCTCATTACCCAGTACCACGCCATGGACGAGCACGCGCGAAGGAATCTAGGGCGACCACAGGTGAAGAAACTCGTTGGCGCACTGACCTCCGCCGGGTTCTGGGAGGAGGCGGTCCAGCTAGTTGAGACGTCGCGCACCTACCTAGGCGATCGGGATGGCTCCGTTGAGCTGTGCTTGGCGAGTACCGCGCGTTGGATGGATGCGGATACCATGGCCGCCGTCGCCGCCTACGTGACGAAGACACTCACCGCCTCGGGCCGGCTCGGTGCGGACGCGAGGCTGGAGTTGGCCCTGCTGAGTCCGACAAGAAGGAGTAGCTTGGCGCAGTTGGCGGCCTCCCCCGAGGCCGACGAGCGCGTCTACGGCGAACTGTTGAAACGCACGGCCAGTGATAAGGTGGATGCGGTGCTGGCGGAAGTGGAGAAGAGGGGCCTCAACAAGGACGACCCGCACATTTTGGCGGCGCTGGTGGGCGTCAAGGTCAGAAGCGAGGACCCGCTCGAGGTCTTTATGGAGATTGAACGACAGGCGGTCAAGGTCGACTACTGCGCGTTTCACTTGTCCGCCGCTCTGGCGGCGGTGCGGTGGACACCAAGCAAGGAGGTACTTACGTCTGCAATGAAGATTGCCTTGAAGCTTCCGGGAAGCCAGCCGAGGCGGACCCTGCGAACCTTGCTTCCGTTTCTGTACGCAAATGAGATGTTTGACGAGATAGTGGAGCTCGTCGACCGGTACAGTGAGTACGTGCCCATTGCCCGGACGCTGCCGGCGCACACCGCGTTTGCCAACGAGGCTCTCATCAAGGCTGGCCGCGAGCCTCTCTCCGCGATGACGGTGAAGGAATGCGGGGTCACGGTGCCAGAGGCGGGCGAGGCGGGTGGTGGGTCGTTTGCCAAATCAAGGGCCGACGCTGAAGACCACCTCAGCCACGAGAAGGCGAGCGCGACATTGGCCACGACAACGGCAACGGCGGCGACTAGACACGGGGCAACCGCGCCGTCCTCTGTCGCCGGCACAGGAGACTTGACAACGGTCACGGAGAAGATGCTGTCGTTTGCCAAGGATAAGCAGTGGGCCAGCGCGTTGGGTGTGCTCGATACGCTCATCGGTGTGCCTGCGCGTGATTCGTCCGGTAACAGCACGGCCGCAGCCCTCACGCTGGTGTACAACTGCGCGCTAAGCGCAGCCGTCGAGAACCCTGAGGTCGTTCTGTCAGTGGTTGAGCTCATGAAGGAACGCCACGTGTCCGTGAATCCGACCACGGTCAACACGGTGCTCAGCTCGCTCAGCAAGTCCGCACGGTGGCAGGAGTCCCTGGCGTTCTTTGAGAAGACGACAGCCCGTCAGCGCGACATGAACACTTACTTGGTGATGGTGTCACTGCTAGGCAAGCACAACAAGTGGGAAGAGGCAGTCAAGGTGTTCGACGAGATGAAGAAGGTGACTCCCAAACCACCCGCCACTATATTCACCATCGCGGTCGGTGCCACAGCAAACCACAGCTGGTCCGATACCCTCCGTATCTTCCAGGAGATGCTCAAACTGCACGGCGCAACCGTGAAGGACAGCGTCATCAACCAAGTAGTGCGGTGCCTGGAGCAGAATGGAAAGACTGCAGAGCTAGCCAGACTCGAAAAGGAGATCCAAAAGAGGCGGAAGAAGAAGAAGTGAGGCCTTGTCGTGGCGTAGCTTTCCTTGTTGGCGCTTCCTCCTTTGCTGCGGTGCTCCGTTCCCCCTCATCCACGCGCTCTCTTGGTGTGTTTTACTTCTCCCCCCCCCCTGGTGGTAGTAGCCTGTCTCCCACACGCTTCTTTCTTTCCTGTGCAGCTTTGCGTTGTTAGCTTCACTCTGTGTTTCTTCCCCTTTGTGTCGAAGCAAGAACGAGAGCTGTGTCTCTGGCTCATTGAGGGCATGGACTTCTTCCCTTTAGGAGAGTACCTTGTGGTGGCACAAGGCGCGGGGAGTGTGCTCCTGCAACGAGGTGGTGGTGCAACAGTGGTAGCAGCATGGGTAGCCCTTCCCCCTCCTAACTCCTCGCTTTCCTGCTCCTGCCCACAAAGGTAACTCGGACGGCAACGAAGAAAGACCCCGCCGCTCTCTCTACGCTAGCGGTGCACACAATTATCTACAGACACCACGGAATACGAACAACACCAGCGCCTCGAAAGGAGCTCCAAACACGCAAGGGACGGAGCGAGAGAGAGAGAGCGAAAGAGAACCCGCGAAGAGTGATTTTGCAGCAATGCCCGCAGCCGGACTGGGCGGCGCAGCAAGTGGCAAAGGCAAGAAGCAAGGAAAAAAGAAAAAGGCACTTGATCCGCTGGCGATGGAGAAACAGCGTGCCGAGGAGGCAGAAGCACAACGGCGGCAGCTGATTATGCGAGAGGCGAAGCTGCAAAATGTTGTGGAGACGGAGAAGGCCATGACGGAGAGTTCGGTGAAAGCGGTGGAAGCGCGCTGGATGTCGTTTCTACGGCAAAGCAAGCAGAAGGAGCTCGTCACCAGCATTGAAATCTCCCGTCGCGCTTTCGCGCTGGCTCTTGAGCGCAAAAACGCCGCAATCGCCCAACTACTCGCTGACCTCGACGACGTTGAGGACCAGCACCGGCACGCGTTTAGGTCGAACATGGAGGTTGTCGATTCCCTGATCGAGCAGCAAAACATCCACACAGAGAACCTGCACCGGGAGTTTGAGGCTGACCTCCTAGAAATGAAGGGCGACTTTGCTCTCGAGCGCGCCGAGCTTGAGAAGAACCACCAACTCGAGCTTGCCGACTTGCAGCTGATCCTTCAGAACATGGCCACCGAGGCGGCAGAGTTGGAGAAGAAGTTGCAGGAGGAGACACTTGAGAACTACGAAACCGCCGTGGAAAAGCTGGATGAGGAAAGGAAGCACATGGAGGCTGAGCTCGCCAACACGAGCGAGGCTGTCCGCACCGAGCTCGATTCCCGCTACAAGGAGTTCATGGCGACGGCACAGGTGAACATGAAGGATTACATGGACAAGTCCAAGGAGGACCAGGAAACTACGGACAGAATCGCCTCGCAGCTCAAGAAGATTGACAAGCTGCAGGAGAGTGTTGTGTTCTGGCGAGCCAACATCGCCCGCAACGCACGTGAGTGGGAGGAGCGCAACGTCGCAATGCAGGCCGAGAAGGAGGCCACTACGATGCATTTGAAGAAACTCAAGGAGAGGATGCAGAGGTGGCGCTCCCAGCAATCCCACAAACTTGGGGATCTCGTTCGGAACGCCAACGCAAGCGAGAGGGAGCTGGACCAGGTGGCGAAGAAAGCCGAACGCATCCTGCGTCTTGTGGAGCTGTGCAAGCCCCTCGAGACGGAGCGGGAGCAGGTCTTGTCCTTTGAAGCGAACCAAACTCCTCAAGAGATTGAGCAAGACGTGCAACGACGCATCGCTGCCACGGAGCCGGGGGCTCTCGAAGCCGTTGCCAAGGCGCAGCAGAACAGCGGAAGCAGCGGCGTCGGTGGTGGTGCGGTCGCATCCTCGGATTGGCAAGTGATGGAGCGTTTTTGGACAAAGTATAACAAGGTGATGCTCGACTGCGCGGCTGTGGCACAGGAACGAGAGCACCTGGAGCGAGAGAGCGCGCAGTTACAGGGCATACTGAAGCAGTACCTCAACGATGTCTCCGTCAATGACGAGGTGATGCGCAGCAGCAACAACACCCTCCTTCGCACCAAGGCCGCACCTAATGTTGTGCAGATGGCCAACCAAGGTGGCGGCGGCACGTCGGTTCGCGGACAAGCCTACCAGACCGTAGTGGAGGGCAACAAGTTCGTTGCGGACGTTTCTCGGCAGGCTGTCCACCACTAGGCTACACCCACCAACACGGTACTCCCTGCCGGCTGGCGCGCCGGCGGCCGTTTTGGCCATCAGCAGGTCTTCTGTTGTCTCCGACAAACGTGGCCGATAGGAGGAAGCACATGTACCATTATTTCTCTTTCCTCCTTGTATTGTTTTTGATATCCCTACACACCTACTCACCGTTTGGTAGAAAGGACTACCTTTTGCTTTCTTTTCTCCCCCCTACCCCTCCCCCTCTCCCTCTCTTCCATCACCTCATGTTTCTTCCCCAATGTAAATTGTATAGATGAGAATATGACTCCCTGTGCTCGTTCACTTTTCCGGTATCCCCAACGCGGTATGCATAGCAACGGATCTATCAACTTGGGAGAACGACAATGACGGGCGGGGTGCCGGTCTATGGAGGACCGCGTGGCTTCCTGGGTGGACGACTCTTTGCTGCATTTGCAATGGTGGCGTGGTGGTATCTCTCTTTACCGCATCTCTAGTCTTCCTTACTTAGTCCCTCGTTTCCTCTCGGTGCGAAGTGCGTGCGAGAGTCGTCAGGATGCGCTTTTTTGGGAGAGGTCGGCGGGCTGCGCAGTGCGCCATGGCAATGTGTCGTCGCGCCGCGGGCTCGCAGGAGCCGGGAACGGCCGAAGGCATCAAGGAGCTGCTTCAAAAGGCAGAGATGGAGCAGGCCGAACGTGAGCTCGCAGTCGACTCGAGGGAGGTTATCTTTGCGAGTGCGGCAAGTGCCGATCATCGCCCACGCATCGCAGCGGCGGAGGCGTTTGACGTCGCGGCAGCCGCGCTGCCGCGTCCACCGAACTTCTGCTACGTGAACGTGTCCCTTGACTATGCCGCAATGATTGAGTCGCCCGAAGTCGTGTGGTTCAACATGTGCAAGGCGAATGAAGTCACTCCGTCCACTGTGAAACCGCAAACCCTCCACATGGTGGGCGGCACGGTCTGTCATCAGCGCCTGGGTGGGGGTTACATCCAAGTGGTGCTTGGTTGCATTTCTGATCTGCAAATGGACGTGTTCACCTTTGACACCATCCCCCTGGAGGACGAGATCCACCGTCAGAGCAGCCCTCGTCCCGTCGCCTGCCTGGCCGCGCTGGACGCCCGCCTTGCGCTGCAGTACGAATGTGTCCTGTCGTCGCACCTGAACACGTTGCAGGACCGGCTGGGCCCCAGCTGCCCGCTCGTGGGCGGGGTCTACCCTTCCGTGGAGGAGGAGGGGAGAGCCGAGAATGAGCTGGGGGACTCCGTTTTCTTCGTGAACGATCGCATCTACAAGGGCAGCGCCGCTGCCGTCATTCTGCGCAGCAACCTCATGAAGGCGCATTCGGTCAGCTGCGTTCCTTCCATTTGCATCGGCTCTGTTGCCGTGAGTGAGATGAGTACAGGCGAGGACGGGGTGGTGACCATCACAGGACTGAACGGCAAACCCGCGTTTGACGTGATCGGTGACGTGTACGGGAGCGACGACATCAAGGATAAACCGAGTCGCATCTACTTGGGCATCCCCCACAAAGATGTCCGCGTTCCGATCAATTTCATCGGCGATCCGGAGAAACGCACCCTGCAGCTTTTTCTCCCCCCAGGCCTCGAACTGGAAAGCGGTGCTGCCGTGGACCTTCTTGTCGACGACGTTGAACTGGACACGGAGCTGGCTGCTGGGCTGATGATCAGCATGGAGGAGAAGATTGCACCAGTGTTTGCAGAAAAGGACGTCACGGTGGCGCGCGAGGCGCGTCGGAGTATCGTCGCCTCTTCGACGATGGGGCTGCATTTTTCGTACCCCGGAATGAACATCATCGCGAAACCCGATGTTCCCATGATCACACTGGGTAGCGCCAACACGCTGTTTGCGCCGTCGGTAATGCAGCGGTGCGTTGGCCGTCGCTGCCCCAATTCGGGCATCTTCTGCTCGGGCCAAGTAGCCACTGTCGGCGACATCACCGGGATCTTCACTCGCTCGAATACTTACTGTTTCCTCCAAGGTGTTGCGTAGCGGGTGCCGTACAGCAAGAAGTAACCATAATGTTGTGTAAAAGGCGTGCGCTACTCGCCGGGTACTGCTCTTCATTTCTGGTCCTCTTTGTCTCACCGTTGGTCTCTCTCGTGTCTCTCGTCCTTGATGTCTCCCTTGTTTGTTGTTCTCCTCGCTGGACTTCCCTTTGGTGTTGTACACACCGCCGCTTTCCGTCATTCAGCGTCATGCTTGGGACTGTTTCTCATCCCTTCTCCGTTTACCTGCACCCCCTCCCCCCTGGCGTGTCGCTACATGTTCACTTACTCGTGTGTGTAGCGAGCTTGCAGTTAGGTTAACGTGGGTGAATCCTGCAGAACGATGCCGACGAAGCTGGCTAGCGTGGGAGGCAGTGAAAGTATCGTGATGTCTTCCTGCTTCTTCCTTATCATTCACAACACTATCACAAGTTACCGCTTCCGCTCCTCACCTCAAAAGAAAAGAGGCACACATTGGCAAATGGAAGGGGAATGGGGGTGGAGGGGGCTGAGGGATTCGCAAGAATCTTGACGGCGCAACGGGCACCTCCTCCACCGTGGTATCTTCTCCAGGCACAAGTGCCCCCCTGATGAGAAGGGTGGCAACGACGATGGATCGTTGCTGCCCTATTCTCGTGGCAGTCGCGCAAATAGCACGGATGCCCAAGACAATCTTGCCCCCACCTTCTTTTCTCTCGTGTGAGACCGTTGGGGGGCACGAGAGACAACGACACAAAGACTACCGTGCTCCGATCCCTTCTCCCCCTCCCTCCCCCTCCCTTCACTACTACGCCCTTTCGCTGCTAGCACCTACACCGCTCGTTCCCTTTGCGTCCTCTTCACTCCTCCTGTTCACAAATGGCGACAGTAGACACTTCTCCACAGCCGCAGGCGCAGTCTGTGGTTCTCACACGTGATGTCGCGACGATTGTGCGTGACGTGTGGTCCCCGTCGGAGCTGCACAGTATGGAGTCTAGGTGTGATGTCTTGTGCCCATCACTGCCAGCCCTCAAGGTCGCCCCGAGCAAAGTGTACAGTCTTCGCTTCTCTCTTCTGACCGCACCGTTCGAAACGCTTCACAACAAATGGAAGCCAAAAGGCGCCGCCGACGCCGACGCGGTTGGAGAACCTCTTCCCGACGCGATGGAAAATGCCACGTTCAAGGTAGCCCGAGTCACGTGGGAGTCCCGTGATGCCCGGCTTAGTGAGGGGGTCGTCGCGGAGCAGTGCAAAAAAGCCTTTTGGTTCCGCTTTACTGCGCAGCTTGACACTCGCTCTTTCGTGGTGGAGAGAGCACCGGCACACCTGTCGGCTTTCCTTGCAGCAGTGCAGTACAGCTTCCCCCACTTGTTCGTTCCAACCGACCCAGAGCCGTCGATGCCGCTTGCTGCGTTGGTGTGCGACTTCTTCTCCACGAGCGGGTCTGCGCTATCTTCCTTCCTCCCTGCCCAATACTTCTTCTTTGAGTGCCAGGAGAAAGCGGCCGTTGCATTCTTCAGCGCGCTCGAGAGCGAGATCAGAACCCGGCGAAGCCACGAGGCCACCTTGTTGGGTTCGCTCCAGCCAAAGGCATCCAAGGGCTGGTTCTCCTGGGGCAGCAGCAAAAAGTCAAAGAGTAAGGGCGGCACGACCACCGAGCCTGGTGGCGACGGAGACGCGCTGGCTGAAATGATCACCTTCATGGATGCGAATGCAGCGGCGATACCCGCGTCCGTGAAGTCCGCGTACTTGGTGTCTATGTCCCGGAAGAACCGGCTTGCCAGGCTTGTGGACAGGGCCAAAGTGCTCCAGGTCGCGTGCGAGGAGGAAGCAAAAGCCGTCGGTTCTGTGGCGGCGAGCGTCTCTGTGTCCCCGCAAACGAACGAACCAGTGCAGTCATGGTATGGAGGTCAAGAGGATCCGCTGCTCATCGAGGCGAGGCAGTCGGCGCGCGAGATGAAGCTGACCGCTGGTCTTGTTCAGCAGCTTGTTTTCGCAGCGAGCACGATGAAGGCGCAAATGGGCGAGCCTGTGTTCAACGCGCTGGTAGACATGGCGGAGAGAGCAGCCATTCTCGCCGCCTCCGAGGAGCAGTATCTCGATGCGTACCTGACGATGAAGCGGTCGGCCGTCGAGAATGCCCCGTACGTGATGGGTAAGACTCCCTTGGTGAAAGGCTGCGCGGCGAGCTCGAGCCCCGGCCTGCTGCGCCAGGTTGAGGAGCTGCACCAGTCGTACCTCGGGATCCTTTCGACCTGGGAGCAGCGAATCGACAGCCAAATAGCACATGCCGAGAGAGCGCTTCGGTCGACGGAAAGGAAAGTGTGCACCTTTGTGTACACGGCGGTGTCCTCCCAGTTGGAGGGCTTTGACGAGAAACATCATGCGCAGCTGCTCAGCACTTCTTCCCCCGCGCTCTCCGACGGCGCCCCTGCACCCGAAACGGTCAGCGAGCTCTTCCAGCCTTCTCAGCCAACTCGAGCCGATGACATCTTGAACATTTGATGTGTGCCGCAAGGGATGTGCGTTATCTTGTTCTACTTGTGTCGTTTCTTCCAGTGGAGGAGCGAGGGGTGGGTGGGGATGTTGTTTCGAGCAATCGCACGCTGACTGTGGCTATTGCCTTCCTCTTCCTCTCCGTGTGTCTGTGTCACGCTTCCCGATTTGCTGGAATAGTGCTTTCTGACACAGTAGAAGCGTCAAACCGCCGAGAACGAGCGGTGTGTGTGTGTGTGTGTGTGTCGCGGCAGCTGCGTCTAGCAGCACGAGATGGGAGTGATGGGAACGGGCAAATCGAGCAGGACTTGTTTCTCCGTTCGGTGTTTCCCTTGTCGGCTTCTGTGGCGGCAATGGCCCGTTTCGGAAGAACGCGTGCTGATCGTGCTGGTCAGGGAAGAAGCATGCCTTCCTACTTGTAACCCCTTTACTCTCTCGCTCCCTATCTTAGGAAACAACAACAACAACAACAAGAAGGAAGCTTCCTCGAGCGCATTCCGACCATCTGCCCATTTTGCACACACACACCATATAGATAGGGGAGACTAGAGCATTGTACTGTCCTCATTTCCTTTCGTTTTCCTTGCTTTTGCTTTTGCCTCCGCTACTTGCTCCCCAGGGCACTGCACCACTTCTCCCTCTCCCCTTCCCTCCTCTCCTTTTACTGCTTACCCAATCCATCTTGTTTCTCCCTTTCGCTCGCTCTCCCCCTCCCCCTCTCTCTCTGCTCTCCTCACGGTGTGGCGGAGCGGTGTTAGTCGTGGGGATGCCGGGGCCGTCACCATCACCCAAAACCAGGGCCGGCGATGTGTACTCTCCGCAGGAGGGAAGCTCGCGTGTAGCTGACGGGGAAGAGTTAGTGCGAGCGGTGGAAGCGAACGATGTGCAGACAGTGCGACGACTGGTCGGTGCGGGTTACTCCACGGACGTATACCGGTCCATAGAGACACGCGCTACTGTGCTTCACTTGGCTGCGTCTCTCGCTTCGCCGGAATGTCTCGTAGAGATCCTCAGACAGCAAAACAAGCCCCGTTTCCTCTCCGACTCAAACGGTGATACACCATTGCATTGCGCGTCGCGATGGACCCGGTCAATAACCTCTGTGCTGCTGCTCGTTTCCATATATGGGGCCGATGTCACGCAAAACCGCCCCATGGGTAACACGTTCTTCCATTGCCTGATGGGGAACTCCTTCCTGGGTGAGAGTGATATTCTGGAGCTGATCAAGTGGCTATTCGACCGGAACGACTTTGCAGCCAACGGCCTCCTCAATATCGTGAACGCAGAGGGAAGCACTGCCTACGACGTCGCGTCAAAGTTTCATCGGGGCCACGTCGACTTGCTAGAGTGCTTGCTCCACAACGGCGCGTCTAGCGGGAGCATGCTGCGAAGTAGCGAAATAGCTGCTCTCATCAGCGCTGAGTACGAGCCCCGTGGTGCGATAGACTCTGAGGAACGCACCGCGCGCGACACCATCGCGAGATGCTTCGCACGTCACACACAAAAGCTCCGCAAAGCCGAGGCAAGGGTAGAGAAGTCCCTGCTCAAAGAGCAGGAGGGGCGGGAGCGAATTGTGAGAAAGGAGGGTGGCTGCTGGTCAAGCTTGCTGGACAGGTGGGGCCGCGGAGCCAGCCGGATAGCAGAGCGGACCGTGCGGCGACGCTTCAACGCTGTTCTTGTGCTTCAGAGTGTGGGTCGTGCGTACTTGTCTCGACGGGCGACGGCTCACCTCGCAGCACCACCTTGTCTCGCCTCATCACCCACCGTCGATGACGACGTGTCGGCGGAGCAACTCGCCCTACCGGAAGATGATATTGCGCAACATGGCACGCTCAGAGGACGGGACGATGCCACTGTCGACACCGCGACGACGAGGCTGTCTTTGCCGCCAGTGTCAAGTTCGGCGGCGTCGCACGCGCTCCCTTTGGCCGATTCTGATTCTGGCGGCATCACCTGGGCTCCCCCTCTCGCTGTTTCCGCGAGCAGCTCGCCCAGCAGCACGACGCCGTCGACGCCAGCGGTGAACGCCAATCCTCCTCCCTCAGCTACTGGCGGGTCTGCGAAACATGTGCCGCCGCTGACACCTATAGAACAGATGGCTAAGCGGATATGGAGGGCCTACACGCAGTACAGAGTTCGCCGGATGAACCAGGCGGCCATCGTATTGCAAGCTCATTTTCGCGGGTACCGTATCCGCCTCAGCTACCTCATTGTGAGAGAGGCGTGCATTACCCTTCAGCGGTGGTGGCGGCGCTTGCAGAGACGGCGTCTGCACGAGCAAAGAGCCGCGACGGACGCCATTCTTGCAGCCCTCAGAAATCTCGACTTCATCGTTCATGGGCAGCTGTTCATCGCAGACGCCACCGCCGCTCGCCAGCGCGAGCGGATCCGTGGCATTTGCCAGGGCGTCACACAACTCGTCTGGAGAGAGAACTTTTGCAGCGCCTTCCGCGAGATTGTCTTCAGGCGCAAGCGCCAGAAGCCGCCACCACCACCGCCAAACTTCCGCTGGCAACGGTGGCGCAAGCTGACCACGAAGATGGAACCGTTTGTCCTCCTCGCGCAGGTTTCGATTAGTTTGTTTCTGCTGATCTACATGGGCTGCATCCCCCGCACGCGGAAGACGCGGGTGCACAACAAGGTCGACCTCGCCTTCATTTGCATCCAGTTTGTCCTGTGCGGCCTCTACCCCCTGAGCTGGTGGCACATAGCGGATGTCGCCGTCATTGTGACAGCCCTCGTGTGCGCTGCCACGGAGACCTACGGCGGCGTCGTTGTCATCACGCTGCTCTTGCTCAAGATCCCGCTTCTTGTCCTCGCCATGGCACCGAACCATTCGGGGACACGAACTTACTGTCGGGCCGTGAGCTACACGGTGATGTACTTGTTTGCGATGAGTCCCTTTGCGCTGGCGGGCGTCGGCGCCACTGTTCGAGGGGCCTGCCAGAACGAACTCCTCCAAACCGCACACGGAAACTGGGGCCGGGTGCTGTTGTACCTCTGGAGCTCCCTCTCTCCCCAATACGCGTTTCAGGCCGTCGTGGTGAACGGAAAAGGCTTCACGGTTAACAGCTCCTTCCCTGTGTTCAACGTCGCCGCAACCGTCAACTGGCACGTCATTCACGGCGCGACCGCTTCTCCAACCGACACTGTCGAAGTCGTCGACATTCGCATGCCCATCGTCCAAGTGGTGTTCTTTTACGTGGTGCTGTACTTGTACACATGGGCCTCCACTGTTGTGGGCACCCACAGCGCGATCCGCAGCCACTACGACATCAGCGATGAGACAAAGCTGATGACCAACAAGCACCGGTTCCGCAACGCGAGCAAGGTGGAGCTCCTGGATGCCCACCGTGCGGCTAACATCGAGGCGCTGGGCCAGCAGCTCGACGGCGTCATGTGGGAGGCGGATGTGCGTGCGGCCAAGGAGGCCGTGGACGCCTCTCACTACGACCACAACGCAAACCACACAGTGCACCGCTTCGTGCGTCGAGTGCAGGACTCGGTCGCACAGGGCAACCTGAAGCTTGAGGAGCGGCTGCGGCGAGGCGGGGACAAGCCAAAGGGCACGACGCGTGCGCAGCACTTTGGTGGCGGCGAGGTCGTGGCACCTGACGTGGAAGAGACAAAGTGGGACTGTCGGAACGAGGACCCGCGCTCCCGCGGCCGGTACGACATCGAGGTCATTGAAGCTGCTCTGGGCATGCAGGAGCGCAAAGGCTTCGGCGAGCGTTTTTTTGAGCGACAGTGGACTGGCGGCGTCTTTGACCGAGAGACGACAGTGCTGTTGGTGGCCATGATGATAATGGCGGCGGTTCGCCCGAATCTGCTTCCTATGGAGATCGCCTTTAGCAGTGTGTTGGCGCTTGAGCTCGTGCTATCCCTGTATTTTCTGCGGATCGACTTCATCTGCTCCCACTACTGGCGTCTGACGGTGCGGGTCTTTGGCGTGATTGTTGGCTACATTCCGTCAGCGCTGCCGTACGTGGCTTTCCGTGGTCTTCGCCTGGCTGAGGGATGGTCAAGCATCTTCATGCTGCCTGGCATGGTTCGGTGGGGTCTGGCCTACGCCCTTGTGACCTTTGCGGCCATCTGGATGGTCGCCTTTGTCGCCTCACTGCAGCATTACAAGGCAGCTCTCGAGGAGGGTGACGCTGTCGTGGGGCTGACCGGCAACGCCACTGTGGGGAACGGCACTGCTGCCGCGCCGCCCCTCATTTGCTCGGGCACTGCGAACTGCCTGGCGATTTCGCTGCGCGAGCTGGTCATCCCAGCGTGGACGCCGGAGCACATTCGCCCATCGACGGAGGCGCCGCTGATGGCGACCATGGTGGTGGCGGTGCAGCTGTTCTTCATTCCTTTCGTGCTCACCATCGCACTGCACCCCCTGCTGCAACTGTCCAACTTCATTGGTCGCTTCCTGCGTCTCGTGGTGCAGAGCTTGCACAAGGACGTGCTCGACTACCTCGACTCGTACCTGGAAGGCGAGCCATGGTTCTCGCACTGGCGCATCAAGGTGCCCATTTCCGCCAACGTGATTACAAAGCTGAAGATCTGGGCATACGATTCCTACCGGCGAAACATCTCGTTCGAGGGCTCGCGCAGCCGAAGCAACTCGGTGTCCACTGTTCTCCTCTTTCCACAGGCAACGTTCGTGGACGCTTTCCTGGATGCGCGGCGCACAACCGCAAACCGCAGCTCGCTGGCGGAAGTTGTTGACGAGATCGTGTGCAAGTCGCAGTTTGCCTCGCTGGAGGAGAACGAAGCCCTTGACGACAGTGCCCAGAGGCTTCGATGCCGCCTGCTGCGCCGCCTCACTCGACGACCTGTGCTTCACTACGCGAACATGGCCGCGACCTTTGCCTCGATTGCCTTCCTGTGGATCTCGGACACCACCTACTCCCGAGGCCATGCGGTGACCATACTCGCGATCATTTTCCATTTCCTGAGCATCGTCACCAGCGTCATTGTGTTTCCCAAGGACGTCACTGCCGCGCTGACGTTTCTTGGGAGCGCCAGCTTGCTCGTTGCCGTGGTCATGATCCTGCTGCCTGGCCGCGCGTTCCACGAGTACTACTGCGTGCGGTACATCTCGCTCCTCCGCCTTGGTCAGCTGCAGGTGTTCCCGTTCACGACAGTCAAGCGCTTCCTGAAGACCTTCCTGTACTCCGCCATCAAGGTCGTGTTTCCTGTGATTGTGGTGGGTGCGCTGGCCTACGGTGCCGAGTTGCTGCGTGCGCAGATTTTCTTGGTGACGAAGTCGCTCGACTTTGACAATGCAACGTTCGACTCCAATGCGAGCTGGGTGTGGCAGCCCGCGAATCTCTCGTTCCCCGACACGTTGCTGCTGTCTCGCTGTGCACCGGAGGTGATGCCGCACGGGAACATGTCCATCCCCGCCAACGACACGTACGAAGTTCACTGCCGCAAAACCCGACAACCCGACACAGTGGAGACAATGTACCTCTTCGGTTACTACTTTAGCGAGGACGCTTACATCTACTACTCGATCTTCTCCTACTGGCTACTACCAGCGCTGTGCGTCTCGTCGTGTCTGGCCTACCTCTTCTGGTCCGGCGCAAATCTCCTTGACACCCGTCGCCTCACCATCAAGCTGATTCCGCTTCTGGAGGACCCCGTCACCCTTGCCAAGTTTCGGCCCAACATCTGGCACTTTCGCCTGGTGGGCAACATTGTTCTCCTCGTCAGCATTGCCTTTGGGTGCGTCTTCAGCCCGTCGACAGGCGCCACCGCGGACGACTTGAAACTGTTCTTCGGCTTCGAGGTCGGGTTCACAGCCGTTGGGTTGGCGGAGTCTGTGCTTGGCGTCGCGTTTGCCGTGCACCGGTCCGGCTGCTCGTGGGTGAACTGGCGCTACAGGGACGAGAAGGAGGACAATGTTCTCTATGTCGCTGGGGATTGCTTCTTGTTGCTCTGCGAAGCGGTGGGGCTGCTGTACTACACCATAGCCCTGCCCATGTGCGCGACCCTGCTCAGCGAGCGCAGGGAGTGCTTTATCGCCCCGGAGGCCTACGCCACGTACTTCATCACCCTGCGGTTTGTTTTTGTCCTTCGGCTACTGCCCCGCCAGTACATTCTTGCCTTTGGCAAGGATGTGGCTGTCTTCGCGTACGCCGTAGCCAGTATCTTTATCTACTTAATTGGGTGTACCTCGGCATTGGCTGACTTGGCGGCCGCCTCCGCGGGAACGCATGTGTCGCCGGGGTTGTGGTCCCATGCGTTTGGGGATTTGATTCGTCACACCTTCACGAGCGCGTCACCGCGAACCTTTCAGAGCAACTGGTACGGTCCAAACATGACAGAGGTGGCGCTGCACCTTCTCTCCCGAGGAGGAGAGCCGCTGTACGTGGACACAGACTTCTCCTCGTCCCGGCTGCTGTTCATATTGGCGACGATTGGCAAGGCCGTGCTGGCCTCGGCAGTTGGCGTTGGTACTGCCATTGCGTTGGTGCCGCTGCGGGCACACGCCGTGTATCCGTTGCCCAAGAAGAGCGCGCTGCTGTACGACACGCTCAGCGGCGGCCTTGGGGCGATTCTGCGGTATGGCACGAACAACCACGACGACATGCGGCCGGAGGCGCGCCGCAAAGCCCAGTCCCGTAAGTTCGCGCGCATCTTTACGGAGAAAGGCATCCCTTCCTGGGCTCTTCCTCACCTCCTGGAGGAGCTGAACATCTGCCGGCCGGCTCGGCAGCGGCGCTTCATGTTCTCCCTGCGACAGCTGCTCGTCTACCTCCCCATCAGCGAAAAGAGGCAGCAGATGGTGAGGGAGTACATGGATATCTGGGACGCGTACCGCAACGGCGCACCAAGTCGCCTGCGGTTCACCGCGTTGCCGGTCTACCCTCCCATGATCGACACGAACATCGGCAGCGATGGCAAACGGGGCGGTGACAACGATGGCAGCGGGCGAAGGAGCGGCAGCGGCAGTCCCTCGCAACTGACCATGGACACCGCATCGCTGCGTGTGGGCGGACAGCCAAGAGCAGGGAGACGACACACCTCACCAACGGCAGCCGCGGGCCACGCCAAACGTGGCAGCGCGGTGAGCAATCCCCTGCTTGCCAAACCGCTGCCTGCTACGCGTCAGTCGCCGCGCTCGAATGGGCAGCCGGCGAAGACACCGCCGGCGAGCGTGATTGCGCCACACAACCAGTTCATCGCCCCTCTCCGGCTTGTGCAGGCTCTTGCCTTCTTCGAACTGGGGTTCCCTGCCGACTCGTCCATGGGCTCAAAGCTGTGGCTTGACTTCTTCTCCGTCGTGCAGAAGGTGCGTGCAGCCACGCTGCTGCAGTCGCTCTGGCGCATGTATCGCCACGAAAAGGAGTTCGACGCGGACAAAACCAGAACCTTCCAGGAGAAGATGACCATCGCCACCCTCCGGAGAAGCTTCCGCAAGTATCGCATTAAGGGCAACGCCACTTTTCGCTGCTACGAGACCTTTAGCGACGCGCTGTTGTTCGATCACGAAGTGTTCAACCCAGGAACAGGCCATCACGACCTGCTCAACCGGCTACGCGGCCACTACTCGGTCCTATCACCCACAGCCAAGTTTGTTCTGAAGGAGCAGGTTGGGCATGACATTCTTGACGCCCCCGCCAACACGAATAGCGTCTCCCAGTACGTGTCCCACTACCTCCAGCAGTCCTCCCGGCGCCGCTTGGGTGTCTCGACGTCGATATCGCCCACGCGCGGAGGCCCCGCTCGCGATTTCCTCATGAGCGAGAGGGCTGACGAGAACTCTTTCAGCATGCAAAGCACGCAGGCCAAGCACACGTCAACCAGGCACCCACGCGGCTCGTAGCCCTTCCCCTTCCCCGTCCGCTGTCCACCTCCCTTGGGTCTTCCTTAGCGAACATATCCATTGAACTCCCAACAAGAATGCATGTCTGTGGGAAATGCACACACACACACACACAGCGGAAGTGTGAAGTGAGTGAAGGAAAGGATTACCAAAAGTGGCTCGTCTGATGGGAACTCTTGTGTGGCGGCACAGACAGCAAGAGTTCCGGGTGCTTACAGTTCGCTCGTGATGTTTCTCCTCCCACCCTCTCACCCTCCTTCCTGTCTCTCTCCCCTCCTACCTACTCCCATTCCACGCTCAACCGCGGAATCAAGCAACGAACAGGTCCCTCTAGCACGAAAAGCAGCCAAAGCCAAAGGAATAGAGTAAGTTTCACTGGCCGATAAGAAGCCACTCTTCCTCAATCATCATAACCCCCTCCGTTCCACCCTACTTCCCCCCCCCCGTCCCCCGCCCCACTGTTCGATCAGCCCACCATTCTGACCATCGTGCTCGAAGCTTTGTATATACACGCGCCATTTTCCTTCGGTTTCCCTCTTCTTCAGCATATATATAAATTCTGTACAGCTTCCCTCCCCCCCTCCCCAGTGAGTTTGGCCCCTCGCTGAAAGAAGGGCGATTAAAACGCTTTGACACAGACAGTTGTCGTCTTCCTCTTCACCCTCTCTTCTCTTCCACTTCACCCTTCTCAGAGCCTTGTCGGTGGCAATATGGGGAACGGAGCATCCTCAACGTCCCGGTCGAAGCGCAAGCCGACCGTTACCACCCTCGAGTATCCCGCCGCCGCTGGCACCCACACGTCACGCGTGCCTCCTCCGCTGCTGCAGGTTGCCGCCAACAACAACGACACTGGCTTCGGCGAGCCGGCGTACGCGAACAAACAGGTGAGTGGCGGCACGAACTGTGACAACTCCGACGACTTCAATGTGATCACGCCGGAGAACGAAAGAGATGACAATGCAATGGAGGCGAAACGAAATGCCAACCGCCGCAACAGTCGCAAGAGCAGCTTCGACAGCAGCAACGCCAGCTTTGGCAGGATGTCGGATTACAGCAACACCGGCTCCATGGATGCGTCCCGCGACATGACGGCCAACTTCCATGAGGTTATATCGACCGCGGCGAACCAGCTGCGCGTGCGCCAGCGCGAGGGGAACGCGAATCTGACCAAGACGGAGATGGAGGACCTGGTCTTGCTGTCTCGCGAGATGGAGAACCTGAGGCTGATGATGAGCCGCTCCGAGTTCACGGTGGAGGGGACGTGGAACATCATTGAGAGGGAGAACATGGTGGAGCGCTTCGCCCAGCAGCTGTACGACGAGCTGCTCACCCACAACCCCCGCTTGCGCGTGTTCTTCTACGGCGTCGACCTGGATGAGCAGTCCCGTACACTGGTTCGCATGCTCGGCACCGCGGTCCACTTCTACCAGAAGACGGACGTCATGGTGGAGATGTTCACCAAGGCAGGTGCGCGCCACCGCGGCTACGGCGTGACGCCCGACGTCCTCCGGGAAATGGAGAAGGCGTTCTTCAAGGTGTTCCCGAAGTTCGTCGGCAAGGAGGTGTTCGCGCCGGCGGAGAAGGAGTGGCACCTTTTCTGGCGGCAGATTCTGGAGCTCCTGGGGCACGGCAGCGAGAGCGAGGAGGGCAAGCGCTACGGGCGTGCCTATGAGGCGCAGACATTCAAGAAGCTGCAGAGCGACTTCAAAAAGATCATGGACCGGCAGAAGGGCCTGGACGCAAGGCACCAGTTCGTGGGAGTCATGTACGCAAAGGCCATTGAGATGTACGGCGACTTGTCCAAGTTCGACGCCCTCAAGGATCTGCGCTCCAGCAAGCGCGTGTTCGACTCCTACATTCAGATTGTTGGGCATCTGCAGGAGAAGGAGAAGATTGAGCAGTACTTGCTGGAGCTGGGTGCCCGTCACGTTGCCTACAACGTGACCATTGAGAACCTCAAGTCGTTCTCTGACCCGTTCCTCTTCACGTGCCGGCACTTTCTCCAGGACGACTGGAATGTCGCGATGGAGTCGCGATTCTACTGGGCGTTCCAGTACATGATCGAGGGCATCTCTGCTGGCATGGCCAACGGCATGAACACGCTCGAGAACCGCCGCGCGCCAACCAACAACGCCACATTCTGCCTCATGTTTACCGACATCGAGGCGAGCACAAAGCTGTGGCAGAAGGACTCGCAGGCGATGGGGCTCGCCGTGAAGAGCCACCACCGTCTCATCCGCAGTCTCATCGCCGACCAAGGCGCGTATGAGGTGAAGACGGTCGGCGACTCCTTCATTATCGCCGCCAAGGACGTGCTGGCCGGTGTGAAGATGGCGCTGGCGATCCAGCTGGAGCTGATGCGCATGGCCCCCATCGCGCCGGGCTTCAAGATGGTGGAGAACACCGAGGGCCGCGGGGATCCCAAAGCCTGGGATGAGACCACGCTGCGTGTGCGCATCGGTATCGAGTACTGCACTGACGCCGTCGCAATATACGACAGCATCCACCGCCGCTACGATTACTACGGCACCAGCGTCAACCGATGTGCTCGCATCGAGGCGGCCGCGTGTGGTGGCCAGATTCTCATGTCCCGCCAGACGTTCGAGGCCCTGAAGGCCATTCCCGAGTTCCACGACGACCCTTGCCCTGGTGTGTACCGCAGCATTGATATTCCTTCCCCATCCGTGAAGCTGGACTCCCGCGGGCTGGACCACTTCGTGGCGGTCAGCGATGTCGGGCTGGCCGAACTCAAGGGCATCAGCGAGCCCGTGCACCTCGTGTCCATGGTGCCGCGCTGCTTCGCTGGCCGTCAGTTCGTTGACAAGGTGAAGCGCATGGGGAGTCGCCCGGCAGCGCCACAGTAGGCAACCACGTCAGATCCATTCACGCGCGGGCTTGACCATTTGTATTCCTGACGAGTACAACTCCCTCCCTCCCTCCCTCTCGTTTGTGGGACGCTGCCTCCCCCTTCTCAACCCTCCTCCTCCACTACCCTCTCCATCCCCACTCTTCCCAGAAAAAATCGAATTTCTCTGTCGTTCTCTCTCATCTTGCTTCGTTTCATGTTCCTTCTCTCCCTTCCCCCCCCCCTCCCCAACGCAAGGATTTACTGTGTGTTGCTGCATCGTCGGGTTGCGGATCCTGCCATGCTAGTTCTCTAATCTTGATGTACCACCTTTTGCTTCACTTCTTCTCGGCACTCCCCGGCTCCTCTAGCCCTTCCGCTTGTCAGCAATTGTGCTCCTTTCTTTTTTTTTCCTTTCCTAACCTACTGTACACCGTCTGTCGATATGTCGTCATCTCACGCGGTAGGGGACTGACATTCAGTGTCTGACCGTCAAGCTGTCCCACGACCCCGCACCAGGTATTCGTTTTTGTTCTGCGCTCATTGCCCACATCGTTAGCCTTCTCTCCCCTCCCGGCCTCTTTGTGGGCTTGTGTACATTCCCCTCTCCCTCCTTCCCCCTCCCTCCCCCTTACACGTGAAGCTTACGGCAATGAGTTCGTCTCTGTTTACACTCCCTTCTCCCCCTTTCCCACTCTTTTCCCCCAAAGAAAGCTTTCTGCAGTAGCGATGCACGCTCATACGCTCTGCCCCTCCCTCCTCCTTTCTCCCTCCCCCCTCACTCACTTCGTTGATAGCATCTCACCTTTCATACCTCCTTTCCCTTACCCCCTTCTCCTTGTATGAAGCAACTGTTTCGTCCCGGCGCCATCCCTTGTTCCTTTCCTCCTCTTCTTCGTCTTCTTCCCACCACCGTTTCTCTCTCTCTTTCTCTCTCTGTCTCTCTCTCTTTCTCGTATTTTTGACCTTTGTATTGCCTTGCGCTCTTGCGGCTCCCTCCCTCCCTCTCTCTCACCATCCCCTGCTTACTTCCCTGCTCTCTTCCCCTCGTCCCTCCTCCCCTCATCCATATTATATGTACGACACAATACAGAAAGAACAACTAGTATGCCCTCGAACAGCTTTTCCTCTCCTCACTTCTCTCTCGTGATTTCACTCTCGCACAAATGGTTGTCTACGCACTCAGAGGATGCGTTTGTCGAGGATTGTCTTGCGACCGCTGGTATCCGTGTGCGTGCTCCCCATGGTGGTGGGCAATCGTGCATGCGGCTTCTGGCGCGCGGATTGGGTGCATGGCATCGGGGTTGCACACCTCACCAGGACGCGTTTTCCCATTCGGGATTCCTACCCCCATCACGTGCATCTTTCCTTCCCTCCCTCTCCTCCCATAGAGACTACCCGTCCACACTGACAAGCCTATAAACACTCACGCAGCGGAGGACGACGCGAGGACTGAGCCATGCGACAGCCATACAAGACGAACTGGAAGGTGTACCTTCCCGGGCTATTCATGATAGCAGTGTTCTGTGGTGTGTTATATTTTGGGCGGACAAGAGGTGATGTGGTGAAGTACGGCCACGACTTTGTGCCCATTTACTCGGAGGACGGCAAGCTCGAGGGCTTCACCCATCCTGTGCTCGTCAACGCGGGAAATAGGCTCCGCGAAAAGGAGGAGGCAAAGATCAGCTGAAGAGATGTCGATGCCACAACATGCCTATCCCTCCCCCCTCCCCCCATCCCACCGACCGACTGCACGGGGGCGAGGGGGTAGTCGGGACGGTTAGTGCTTCTCTCTCGGTATGTTGCTCTTGTCATGTCCTCACAAACTTTACTACTAAACGCACGACGAAACGGTGAAGTGGGGACGGTGAGCGCAGAATGCCGTCCAACCTCCCTCCCTTTCTCCTTTCTCCTCACTGGTGTCGGTGGATATGGATTCACGGGGAGATGTTCAGGCCAGTGGCTAGCAAGGAGTTTGCAATGCTTGCCAAACGACAAGTGATCCGCATCACAGACGCACAGACACACACAAGAGGATCTAATGGATGCTTCGCCGTCTTCCTCCTCCTCGCAACGACTCTCGTTTTAGTGTTATTTTACCCTCATTTCCCCCCCTCCTCCCCCTCACTTAGGCTTGCCTTCTTCCCGTGTTTCGCTGCCACATTCGTATCAAGTGTTTCTCCCAGACCGTCGTCTGCAGCCGCACCGCCTTCACCATGTCCATCATGACATATAACGGTGGCTCCGTGCTGGCCATGGCTGGCAAGGAGTGCTACGTGATCCTGTCCGATAACCGTCTTGGCGAGCAGCTCAAGACGATTGCCATGGACGTGCCGAAGCTGAACGTGGTCAACGACAGCGTAGTGTACGGCCTGACTGGCCTGCGCTCTGATCAGATCACCTTCGCCAACAAGCTCAAGTTCCGCACGGACATGTACAAGCTCCGTGAGGAGCGCGAGATCAGTGGCAAAGCATTTGCCTCCCTCGTCGCCTCCATGCTGTACGAGGCTCGCTTCGGTCCGTGGTTCACCGAGCCAGTGATCGGCAGCATTGACAAGAAGACAGGAGAGGTCTACCTCTGCGCAATGGACCTTCTCGGCGCACCGTGCGAGCCGGAGGACTACGTCTGTGCCGGTACCGCTGCCGAGAGTCTCCACGGCATGTGCGAGGCTCTGTGGAGGCCGAACCTTGGGCCGGAGGAGCTGTTCGAGATTGCCGCACAGTCCATGCTCTCCGCCTGCGACCGCGACAGTCTCTCGGGCTACGGTGCCGTTGCGGTAATTGTCACCAAGGATAAGATGGTGACTCGCCTCATCAAGGGACGCAAGGATTAGGCGAAGCACAGGACGGACCGCGCCATCCTTTGTTCCACTACTATTTCCGGCCGCAGCCCAGCGCCTCAGATCACTCTTTCTCTCTCTATTCTCATTAGCGCTCACGCCCGCTGTGAAGTGGTGTGGCACCAGGGGGGCGAACACTGCCTCCGCGCAGCGCCTCCATCGACAGAGCTCGCCTTCCGTGTGCGTGCCTGTTCCCACCTCCTTTTGTCTTCTCCCTTGCCATCCCCCTCGCGCCTTTTGCAGTTACTCCGCACTTATTGTCCCTTCCATTTGTTGGCGCTTTCCATTTGCCATTTGAGATGTTCGTCTGTTTCAAGAATGCGTTGCCACCGTCCCGGCACTCCCCCCTCCCCCCCCCCCTCCCAGTGCGGCGCAACGAGACGGGGGTAGGAAAGGAGGTGGGGGTGGGCAGCACCCGCCGCCCCGCTTCCTCGCGCGACCTTTTCGACCTTGTCCTCCCTGTGGAGGCCACTTTTCTACGGCGAGGCTGCACCACACACAGCGTTGGTTGTCGGCATACCTCTGCACGTGCGCTCTGATTCGGTCTCTCTGTTCCTCTCTTACCACTTTCTCCGCTAGTGCTCCTTCGTAGCCTCTGCCTTTTTTTTTTTTGAAGCGCTAGTCCTCACCACTTTTTGGCTGGCGTAGCGGAACCCTTACACGTTGCGCCTGGTCACTGCTATTACTGTTACTGTTATTGTCGGACAGTCACGAGAAGTGTTTCCAGCAGTCAGTGAAGATGAGCGCGTTCGTGGAAGCAGCGGATGAAACGGAGGTGCCACTGAGCGAGCGCACCACCGCCCCCATGCTCTTCTGTTCACAGTGCAGCAACCTGCTGTACCCAGAGTGCAGCAATGACCGTGACATGCTGTGGAGGTGCAACTGCTGCCTGACGACCGAGGTGCACGATGAATGCAAAATGGTGCATGTGCTCAATCTCAAACTCAAGAGCGACCAAGTTGGCGAGACAGACTTGCTAGCCGAGTTCGCGAGCGACCCGACGGCCATGCGGGACCCCAACAAGCGTTGCCCCAACTGCTCCCAGAACGATGTTGCCTGCTTCGTCAACCCGCTAGGCCAGTCTCAGGAGGACATGACGCTGTACTTTGCCTGCGCGAACCCGAACTGCCGCGCTGTCTGGAAGAGTGAGGATGTCAAGGAGGTTTAGGCATCCCTCGTGCCGGCGTTACATGTGGACCTACTCTGGTGCGTTGGGTCGGCGACGTTGTAGACACGGCAAGCAAGGCCGCACTTTGTGACAGAACCAAGAGACCAGTAAGAATGAAGGGATCGAAGAATGGGAGAGAGGGGGAGAGATAGAGCACACGACGTGCAGAAGAGCGGAAGAGGCCCCGCTTCCTGGAAAGGGGGTGGGGGGAGGGAAGTGCCCTCTTTTGCTTCGGGGGAATAGTGCTTGTCATTCTCTCCCAGAGAACCTTCAGGCGCAGTGTCGTGAACTGACCTTTGCCCAACAGAGGCTCTTCCATTGTATCCATCTTGTGTGTACCTCTCTCTCCTACCCCTCCGCCCTCACTTGTAGTCCGTGCATCCGCACTTCTTATCCCCACTCACTCGGAGCCCTAGACGAAACACCTCCTCGCTTGTTCTCTGCGATGCACATTTTTGGTGTGTCTGTGCCTCTGTGCTGTCTGATGTTCCACTTCATTGTCACCGTTATATCACTGGTGGACTATGTCGTGTACGTGAAGGGGGAGACGCGCACATACCCCGGCCTGAAGACGGCCCACCTCGCCTTTTCCATCGTCGGCATCATCCTGTACGGCTGCTGTGCTGCACCGCTGTTCGTCTACTCGTACAAGTACGGGCCGTCGGCGTCGCTGCGATTGGATCGGCTGCTGGCGGGAATGGGCGTCATGTTCTTCCTGTCATCTATGCCAATGGTGATCATTGAGCTGATTCTCTTCCTCAGTGTCAACAACCAGTTCAACTACCCGCTCGATGGCATGGTGTTCATCCTCCACGCCATTGCCGCTGCGGTGGGCGGATCCACGACGTGGCTTGCCTACATGCGCTTTGCTGCCGACGTTCTCCACAATTTCCGCGGCCCCGAGCGGCAGGTGAAGGACGATGCGGAGCGCACCCCCAAGCGCTCCCAGGAGCTTGTCTTCTCCACCCCGCTCCCTGGACAACCAGACGTCATCTAGATGCCACCGCATTCACCGAGAGGTCTCTTCTCCTCCGGTTCCTGTTTGCCCCCATCGGCATGGTGCGGCACATTGTACAGTCCATCCTTCATTAGATCCCCCTCCCCTTTTGCGGAATGTCGTGGGGCAACCACAATGGTGCTCCACGGCAGCTCTGCCAGCCAACAACGCACACCAAGAGCAGGCGACTGTTGACGGACATGAATGTCGCTGGCTGGCACCTAACCGATATGTGTGTGTCAGTCTTTGCGGCTCCTCTCTGTTACTCTCCTCACCCCTCCGCATTGTCGAGCCAAAGCGTGGGTGCGCGTTCACTCCCATCTACGAGAACACACGGAGGAGTGATATGCCCTGTGAGCGGAGCGGACTTGTCCCTTTCCTCCTCCTCCTCTTCCGCTGTATGTCTAGCCACAGTTCGATAGAGCGTTCCCAACACTTCGTACTCCTTTATTACTAATTGGTTCTTAGCGACTCTTTTTTCCATACCCTTCCACGGAAGCTGTAAGTGTAAGGCATATAGCATCATCATCCCTCCCCCCCTCCTCCTCTCGTCTCCCTCTCTCGATCTCTTGTCCTTCACGATCTACCCCGTATTTCAGAGCTGAGGCCTTCACACGCTGACAGACTTCATCTCACTTGGGAGGAGCCATGCCACATGCACCCAAGCCTTCCGTAAACTCGCCAGCGTCGCCTACAGCGCCGGGACCCGCAAAAACCGCAAGGGTGCGCGTGCTGAGCTACAACTTCAACATCCTCCCCAGAGGCAGCGGCGGCTACCAAGAGGAGCGACTGGAGTCCTTCTTGCGCGCTGTCGACACCTACGATGTGGTCCTTCTCCAGGAGGTGTACTCGACCAGCCTCATGCCCTACACGATGCAACGGCGCTTCTGCTACAAGAAGGAGCTGCTTGACGGCCTGAAGGCGAAGGGGTTCCACCACTACGTCATTTCACGCCAGCCGTCGTACGCGACGATGCTGCGCCACAGGATCATCTCGGACAACGGCCTGGTCATTGCCTCACGATTTCCCATTTGGCACCGCGGCTCATACACCTTCCGCAACCGCGACCGCGTGGACACGACGATGGCCAAGGGCTGTCTGTTCGCCGAGGTCGAGGTTCCCTCCTCGGACGGCAGCGCCAGCGAGCGCGTTGTCTTCCTCAATGTCCACCTCCGCCCCGAGGAGCGCACGCCGCTGGACTCGTCGCAGGTGCAGCAGATGGTGCGACTCGGCGAGTCGATTCTGCGCCTGCTGAAGGAGGAGACCCCTGGCTACAAGAAGGACATCCCGTTTGTCATCGCCGGCGACCTGAACATCCGCGGTATTGAGGCGAACTCCCGTCTGCCGTCCAAGGACCTCACGGACTTCATGACGGAGCTCCAGCCCTTGGGCGAGCTGCGCGACGTTCTGTTCGAGAAACTGGGGTACAACCCGCCCACCCGGCCACCCAAGCTCTTCTTCCCAACGCAGTCGAAGCTCGAGAAGGACGGGGACGTCCCGCAGCGCCAGGATTACTTCTTCGTGAGCGGAGGCGTCTCGGTGAACAAGGCTCGCCTCGAAAAGTTCGTCGCTAGCAGCCGGCGACCCTACGCGTATCTGTCCGACCACTTTGGCGTCACAGCTGAGCTCGCGGTGCCAGTGAGGAACAACGCCAAGGCCCTCCCGCGTTCCCCCTCGCGCGTTAGTCTGCCTGCCCTTGTCGATGAAGTGGACCACGAGCTCTCCAACCCCACATCCAGTTCGGGGGTGGAGAAGGTCATCCTGTTTGCCCTTGTCTGGGTCGCCTTCACCGTCAGCCTGAAGCCCGTCGTGCTGCTCGGCTTGGTCTGGCTTGCTCTTCGCGGTCACCGCTACACCTACAACAGCCTACCACTCGACCGCCTGAGTGCCACCGGCTTGGTGACGGATGCCGTCGTGAAGGGCGAGGCGGAGGTTCAGCTCCCCGCATCCGGCTTCGATCCTCTTGCCATGATGCCGTCGTTGGCGGAAATGTGGGAACGCTCCGTGACGCGCTTTCGATCGCTGCGCTGCGTCGGCTCCTTTGGCGAGATGGGGCAAGAGGAGTGGCTATCCTACGGCGCCGTCGATCAGCGCGCTCGCGAACTTGGCGCGGGCCTGCTTCAGCTTGGCCTTGCTCCGGGCGATGTGATTGGCGTGGAGTGCGAAGCGTGCCGCAACGCTGTCATTCTCGATGTGGCATGCGCGCTGTACGGCTTCGCGACGTTGCCGCTGGCGGGCAAGAGCAGCACCGTGCGCCAGCTGCTTGACCAGAACAAGGTACGCACCGTCGTTGCCAGTCGCAGTGCGGTGGCAACGCTCTTGACGTGCCGCTCAACCAGCCTCGAAACGGTCGTGCATCTCCATCCCTTCGCCGACCTGGACGATCAGGCTGCCGCGAAGGACCTGAACATCAGCCTCGTCTCGTACGACAGCGTCGAGCACAGCGGCCGCGTCAACCCGCAGCTCCCCGCGGAGCGACCCACCAGCGCCACTATCTTTACGTACACGATGGACAACATCAGCAGCACAGACTTTGCGACACTGATCCCTGTGACCCACGGCCGCGTTCTCCGCGACATTGGCGTTCTCCTGAAGACGGCCACACTGCCCAACTACTTCCAGCGCGACCTGATGGTGTGGTTCACCCCGTTCGCCACGCTCTTCACCCGTCTGTGCGTCCTCGGCCTGTTTGTCCAAGGCAACGCGATCGCGACGACGGAGTCGGCGCACCTCCAGGACACCTTCGCCCTGTTCCACCCAACGATCCTGGTGTCGCCCGCGACCTTGTTCAGCACGAGCAGCCTGCAGCTCAGTCGCGCGAAGGAGCGGTGCAGCCGGGTGCACAACTGGCTGTTCGACCGGGTGTACCGCCTCCGCTCGAGGCTCATCCACGTCAGCAACCGCGACTCGGCCTTGCTGCGCTTCCTGTTCTTCCGCACCTTCCAGCGGCAGCTTGGCGGGAAGGTGCGGTCCATCGTGCTCACCTCGACCCAGGAGAGCACCCCATTCGACCTCTTGGAGCACATCACCGTCTGCTACGCCCCGTGCGTCCGTGAGGTGAGCTACTTCAACTCCGTGGGCGTGTGCACCGTCGACGGCATCCCAGCTCCCCAGCTCAAGGTGGAACTCAAGCCCATTGACGACCGCTCCCAGACCGTTGGCATCGGCGCGCTCGTGGTCACCGCCGGCGCCGAGCCGCAGCAAAGTCTGGAGCTCGCCGCGCGCTGGGAGAAGAACAACACCTTGACGTTGCTGGGCAGCTCGCTGGGGGTGCTGTGGCCTGTGGAGTACCAGTATGCCCTTTCGGTAGAGCTGGAGCGCGTCTACATGGCGTCCCGCTACATCAACGACGTCTTTGTGTACTGCGACGACTTGAAACCCATCATCGCCGTGGTGTATCCCAACCGTGACACGGTGGAGTACGAGTGGCGGCAGCAGCAGCAGCAACAGCAGCAGCAGCACGGGCCATCAGACGACGATCTGGCGGGGCGGTCGTCACCTTCGCCAGACCTGTTGACTCCCAGCTCAGCCGGGAGCCCTACTTCAGCTCGCCAGCTCACCTGGACGGAGCTCGCCCAGTACGCGACGCAGCTCATCACGAGGGACCTTGCCGCCATCGCGGAGGAGCAGCACCTGCACCATTCTCAGGTCCCACACTTTGTCCACCTTCACCCGCACGCCTTCCGCGACCACTCCACGTTCCTCACACCATTTGGGAAGTTCAGGCGGCAGAACGTGCACAAATACTTTGCGGCTGTGTTCGAACGGCTGTACAGCGCCTCCTCCACGTTCGCGAGCAGTCCGAGCGACTCCGACGGCGTCATGGACGTCTTTAGCGACAATGAGCTCTCGATGGCGACGACGACAACCGCCGAGGGGTCGGCCAGGCCCACGGGCAAGTTTAGGCTGCAGGTGCCCGCGACAATCGACATTGGTGGCACGTTCGCAAAGATCGCCTACGTGATGCCGCCTGGCATGCGCAACTTGGCCCCGTCATCCGCCATAATCCACGAGCCCTCTTCGCTGTCGGAGACGCTGGGCCTTCGCACGTTTGCCTTCTTCAAGGACGAGGCGGCAGCCGAGAAGGAACTGCAGTTGCACCCGCGGTCGCAAGTGGGCACGCTGCGCTTCGCCAAGATCCCGTCGCAGCAGATCCCCCGCTTCGCCGAGTACCTCGCCAGCATTCACGGCATCGAGGCATTCAAACCGCAGTACATGGCCAAGGTGCGCGCCACCGGCGGTGGCGCCTTCAAGTACGCCGGGATGGCCCGCAAAGTTGTGGGGGTCGAGTTTGATGTTGTGAAGGAGATGGACGCCGTCGTGAAGGGGCTCAACCTCATTCTCCGCATTGCCCCCGAATCGGTCTTCACAGTTAACACAACGTCGGGGGAGCACTTGCCTCACCAGCTTGTGAGTCCTGGTGAGAGCTTCGCACCGTTCCCGTACATGCTGATCAACATCGGCTCCGGCATCTCCTTCATCAAGTGCACCAGCGCGGACGGCACGCACGTGCGCGTTGGCGGCTCGCCCATTGGTGGCGCCACCTTCTGGGGCCTCACGCGCTCGCTGACCAACCTCACCTCGTGGGAGGAGGTGATGGAAATCATGCAGCTCGACGGGCCGGGCGACAGCAAGAACGTCGACCTCCTTGTGGGAGACATCTACGGCTACAACGCCAAGGACCTTCCCGCGATGCTCTCCAGCGAGATGGTCGCCAGCTCTTTTGGTAAGTTCGGCACGGAGCGCTTCTACGACGCCAACCGCGCGAGCCCGGCCGACCACTTCGCGGAAGACGACGCCGGGGAGCTGCTTTCCCCGCTGTCGTCGCGGCCGCTCTCAAAGTTCTCGCAGGTGCAGCCGCAGCAGTCGGCGTCGTCGATCGACATTGTGCGCTCGCTGCTGTTCATGATTGCCGGTAACGTCACGCAGCTGGCATTTCTTCACAGCAAGATTCACGGCGTCAAGAACATCTTCTTCGCTGGCGGGTTCATTCGCAACAACGCCATCATGGCAACGGCCATCAGCAACACGATGCATTACTGGTCGGCGGGCGAGGTGTCGGCCCACTTCCTGGAGCACGATGGGTACCTCGGCGCGCTGGGCTGCACCATCCTGGACAGCCCGTCCGCCCCGCCGGGAGGTGTCGACAAGGAGGAGAAGCCCCAAGCGCGCAAGTGACGGGCCGCCACAGGAACAACCCCACCCACGCTTCTGGTCGTCCGTGGTGCGCGCCAGGTTTGACCCCGCTCTCCCACTTACCCGAGCAGGTCTCCTATCACGATATATATATATCACCGTACTTTGACACTGCCAACACTCTGCCGGAAGTGCCTTCTTTCTTGAACATTGCTCATGCAATTCGCATTATGTTCGTTTGCGGTCACGGGTTCCATGCAGTGGCGGCGAGCAGCCTTGGGTACATTCCGAGGTTGTGTCTCAGCCAAGGCTGACGCGCGACCTTTTGTCTCCCCGTTTCTCTTCCCTCTCCCTCCTCCTCTCAGTATTCTTGTCCTGGCGCGTCGCCGTTAACACCCAATTTCACTACCCCCCTCCCTCCCTCCCGCCACACCCCAGTCTCTGCTTTCCTCCTGCCTCAGCGCTCTCCTGCTCATTCCATCCCCCCCCCCCCCCACACCAAGTGAAGACAGAGAAGGTGAAGGGAAGAACTGTTCTCACCGTCCGTCTCCTCACTTCGTGCCCTGTGCTACCTTGTCGTACTAGTTTACTCCGCTAACGTCAATCCTTTCTCTCCGCTCTGTGCGCAAAACCCCTCGCAAAACACAAGTACTCGGAAACGACACATTTGCAGCCGCACCCTTTGCGATCCGTCGTGTCGCTCGCAGAGTAGCACGACAGGCAGTGGAAGCCAATCCGTCAACATCACGGAAGCCCATCGATGCTCCCTTTCTTTTGCTCCTGACCTCCTTGTTGCTCTCCTGCCTGAAGGATTCCACCAGCGCGCACCGTGCATCCTTACACTCTCTTTGCTTGGCGGATAACGGGGCCAGTGAAGCTATCCCCACAGCCTCTCGCTCAGTCGTCTCTCCCTCCCCCGCCCTCTCACAAAACAGGACAACAAAAACCAACACACAAGAGGAAGCGGCGTGATTCTGCTTCCACCGTACCTGGCTGACTTCCCCCCCCCCCCATGACAGATCTTCGTGACGGCGCACCGCTCCTGACGGAGGGAGGGCTGCCGAACGAGGACGAGCAGGCCGCCCCGTCCCCGGGCGGTGTCTGTGCCATTCTGAGGGAAGAACTTCATGAGCTGAAGTGGCTTGTGCTGGCGGTTGCCTGCTTCCTCACGTTCGGCAGCTACTACATCTACGATTTTCCTGGGTCCATCGGCACCGGCCCCGGCAACACTATCGAAGCTCTCTTCTTGGAGCACCACAAGGACTACACCCAGAGCATGAACCAGCTGCTGTACAGTGTGTACTCGTGGCCGAACACCGTCCTTGCTGCCTTTGGGGGCCTGTTGATGGACAAATTCCTCGGCCTGCGTCGTGCGATGCTCCTCTTCACCGGCCTCATACTTATCGGGTCCTTGGTGTTCTACCTCGGTGTGCGCTCCACCAGTTTCCCCCTGATGGTTGTTGGTCGCGTCATCTTTGGCCTCGGCGGCGAGTCCCTCTCCGTCTCGCAGTCCGCTTTCGTGGCGCGCTGGTTCAGGGTGGGCCGCGGCATGGCGCTCGCGTTTGGCATCACCATCAGTTTCTCCCGCGTCGGTTCCTCCTTCAACTTCATCTTCTCCCCCCTCATCGCAAAGAGCTTTGGCACGCAGACGGCCGTTCTGGCGGGCTCGGCGGCGTGCTGCGTCTCGCTGCTGTCGTGCTGTGTCCTGGTGCTGGCCGACATCTACGCTGTGCGCACGGGCTACATCAAACCAGAGGCGCGCGACGCACAATCCGCCGCTGCTGCCGCCACCCGTCCAGCCGACAGCGCGGTCGACGACGGCGCACAGGACGCGACCGATACCATTCCAAGTGGCTCCGTGCAGCGCCGCAGCATGCACTCCCAACCTCGGCCGGAGGACTCCGGTGCGGCTGCTTTGCCAGAAGCGGAGAAGGTCATGAAGCTGTCGGACATTGCACACCTGCCGGCGCGGTACTGGCTCCTCACCGCCATCTGCGTCTCGCTGTACACGGCGATCTTCCCTTTCATCGGCGTCGCACGCAACTTCTTTGAGGTCAAGTTTGGCTACACGGGGAGCCAGGCCGCCAACTACCTGTCGTCGTACCAACTCACCTCCGCCATCGCGAGCCCCGTCATCGGACTGGTTGTGGACGCGGTGGGCCGTAACACCTACTGGCTCGTGGCCGCCAGTCTGGCCTTCATGCTCGTTCACGTGGCCTTCACGTTCACCATGCTGCCCGCCGTTGTGCTGATGGTGTCCATGGGGTGCTTCTACAGCTTCTTGGTGTCAGGCCTGTGGCCGTCCATCCCGTGGGCCGTTGCGGAGAACATCGTCGGTGTCTCCTATGGCCTCATGACGGCTATTCAGAACATTGGACTGGCGTCCTTCCCATACGTTGTGGGCGTCATTCTCGATCGGCACACGCCAGCGCAGGGCGGGGATGCGCCAGCGTCGTCGTCTTCTTCATCCTCGTCCTCCTCCTCAATGTCCAGCGAGGCCGCCGCGCGATTTGGCGGCCATGGACAGCTCCGCTGGCTGGGCAACAGCAGCAGTGAGGTCGGCAGCAGCAGCAGCAGCGGTGGCCACGCCAGCGCTTCCACACTACCAACCATGGAGGGCTACTTCTGGACGCAGATGCTTTTCCTCGGTGCGGCGACGGTGTCCTTTCTCGCCAGCCTCGCGCTGCTCGCCGCCGACAAGAGATCTGATGGCATCCTCTCCGCATCGAGCGCCAAGCGCAAGGAGATCCAAGCCGCAAAGGAGGAGGAGGAGGCACTCCTGCAAGGACTGATCCCGGAAAGCCAGCGAGGCCGCCTGGACAACGCCGTCTAGTCTCTGATCCTGTGCAACCCAGCTCTGCCTTGGGTGTGAAGGTCTCCTTCTTGTGATGCTTCCCTTAGAGGATTACTGTTGCTACTCCGCTTTTGCTACGTCGCACCTCTGACACTTTCCTTCCCCCCTCCCCTCCTTGCTGCCAACTCTCCCCTCTACTTCTCCATTCATTGTATTGATTCGCTTCTCACGAGCCGTCGCGACATCTCTCTTTCCCCTCCTCTATCCCAGAACTGGGTCAACAAAGAAGAGCCGTCCGACGCCAACGGAGCGGATCTACCATGTCCACCAGCTGCTGCCCTTGACAGCGCGCAATGGGAGGGGAGCACGATTGCTTCCTACTACTTAGCCATGACACGCGTTGGCGACGCTCTCTCTCTCTTTGGCTCCCTATGCTGTCGACATATCTATATCACACCACCCCTTCCTCTCTCTCTCTCGATTGGCGCGCTATCGTGCGGCTCACCACAGGTGCGTAGCCAGCATTCACGCAGACATACTAGCAAGCATACAAGCCATCCTCCCCCCCCCCCCCGCGCCGCGCGACACTGCAGGAGGCCCGCACACTGAGGCTTCCCTTGTCCTTTCCTCTCTTCTTGTTCTCGTTGCGTTGCAGCTCTACGGGATTGCTCCGGCGGGCATGGTGAGCAGGGCGGTACAAAAGAAGAAGGCGCGGAAGGAGACGAAGCGGCTGCGAGCCGCCCAGGCACCTTCGTCATCCCAGAAGCGACAGGTGTACTACAACGGGAACGAGGCGGCGCACGTCTCACCGCCGCGTCGTTGGCAGCGCACAGAGGAAAGCGACAGTTCTCGTCACCCATACGCCGCAGAGGAGCCCACGGACCATCATCGCCAGTCGCACTCAGATGTCACCATAGTCCCGCCGCAGTACCAGGTGCCGCCCCCGCAGAAGCGGGAGCGCAAGGCAGCGAGGATGGTAGCGGCGCTGTCGACCGCGGCAGAGACTGCGTCCTCGGTGGATCCCCCAAGCGGTGAGGGGCTCGACAACGCGAAGGACGAGAACCTCAGCCGCAAGGAGCGCAAGAAACTGCAGGCGAAGCTGCGTTTGGAGAGGCAGATGGCTCGGATGCAGGAGAACGCTGCTCGCGCGGCGGCGTCTGCCTCGCCCGCGCTCCCTCCCACCGGCGGGAAGGGAGGGGAGGAGGAGGAGGGCGGTGACGCAACGGCCGAATCTGCCCCCGCCGAGGCAGACGATCCGATCAGCTCCGAGGGTGCAGTCGTGGAGAACGGCCCCAAGTTGCGCCACGATCCCCGGTTCACGAACGGCACCTTCTGGCGGGATCGCAAGGAGCGGCGAGCGCGGACGCTCTTCCTCGGCGGCGTCCCTGCCCGCTTCACCGTGCAACACGTGAAGGACTATGTGTCCACGGTGGTGGAAACGGACCCCGGCGCTGTCGACTACATTGCGCAGCTACCTCCGGGCACCGCGCTTGTCGAGGATGTGGACATGCTTCCTGACAAGCATGGCAGCAAGATTAGGCACATGTACATCACCATGGCGTCCGTTCCCATCGCCTTTATCGCCTCCACGAAGCTCGATGGCGTCCGGATGGAGCAGCGGACTCTGCGGTGCAACTTCGCCGCGGACAAGTCCCAGCGATCAGAGGCCATCAAGCGCCGCGGCCCGGGCAGCGCGGGGGCACATGGCGGTGGGCCCCGTGGAAGAGGAGGGCGTGCTGGTGGCTTCGGTCACGGTGGCGCGCGCGGTCGTGGTGGTGGTGGTGGTGTGGGTGGGCTCTATGGTCGTGGAGGGCCTCGCACGGGAAGCGACTCGCCCGCTGCGTAGGCTTTCCATCAGAGGCCGCGACAGTGCCATTTCTGGGGAGTGGGGGAGATGGCACCTCTGCGCCGCTGCCTCCTCTCCTCTCTTCCCTCGCCTTTCGCGCTAGACAAACGGTCAAGACGGATGACCGTCTCTAATCTTCGGTTAACAAGAAGCACTTATTCCAGGTCAGGGAATGCGCACGGTGGGAAGGATGGAAGGGGAGATGTGGATGGGCGGTGGGCGTACCTCCCGGCACGATGCTTGCGCTCCTGCTGTAGACGTGCCTCGCTACCAGCCCGACCACAACTCGTGCAAAGGAGGGGGGGGGGGGGGGAATGTCGTGGTTGCCGCCGGTGGTGGTGGAGTGTTTCGCCGATCGCCTTTCCGACAAGAAGAAATGGTGCATGTGTTTTGTTCCTTGGTGGCCCAAGGGATGACCATGGCCATGGATGTTGTCCTGGCCTCGTCTGAGAAGGCGTTTCGGATAGACAAGAGGAGAGCGCAAGGACACCCAACGAGAGAGGAAGCAACATTGTGCTTGCTCGTATGTCCGCGGAGGATGTGTTCTGTCCCCAGGTGATGAGTAATGAATCCACACTGTGCTTTGCTTTCTCTCGCTGAGGTATGTGTTCCAGCTGTTCTCCAGGTAGTATCGCCTCTCTCCGACCATAGGAACCACTTCCTTCCATTGCCCGTTTCCAGTTCTTCTTTTGTGGTTCACCACAGTGAGCGAGAGTTGCATCGCGCTGTCAAGCAGCTCGCCCACACGAACATGCCACGTGATATGTTGACTTACAACCTCCACGAGGGAAACCTCGAGGCCATGATCCACGGATACAGGGATGGACTGTTGCGCGGGGATGAGTACAACAACCTTTGCCAGTGCGACAACCTCAATGACCTCAAGAGTCAGTTGCAAGTCACTGACTACGGCAATTTCCTCCAACAGGAGGGCTCCCTCACCGGGCATATCATTGTTGCAAAGGCGCAGGAAGTTCTCGTACGCCAATTCCGGGAGTTGCGCACGTGGGCAGAGCCGCCACTTTCCGAGTTTCTCGACTTTGTGACGTACGAGTACATGATCGCCAATGTGTTAAAACTAATCATCGCGAAGCGCAGTGGGAGGGCAAACATGGACCTCCTAACTAAATGTCACCCCCTCGGCGTTTTCGCCGAGATGCCAACCCTCGTTGCCGCCACTGATGTGCAGGAGATGTTCGAGGTAGTTCTGATCGACAGCCCCGTTGGCCGATTTTTCAGCGCCGAGGGAGGGTTCGAGCGCGACCTGGATGAGCTATCCGTGGAGTTCATTCAGGGAATGCTGATGAAGAACTACTACGAGCAGTTTTACGATCTCTGCTACAGTCTTGGGGGTGTGACACGTGAAGTGATGTGCCCTCTCCTCGACGCGGAGGCGGATCGCATGGTGCTTACTTTCACCGTCAACACGCTGGGCATGCGCGAAATCACACCGGCTGACCGCAAAAAAATCTTCCCCAATCTTGGCACCCTCGCAGACGTGCACGACGACATCGCAGAAAGCGAAAATGCCGAGCAGCTTCGTGAACGCCTTCGCCGGTTCCCTGCCTTCTTTGATCTCCTTGACGAGAGCCGTTCCATGGAGTCTGCTGGGAAGAAATCGCTCGAGCGGCGATTCGTGGAGTCGTCGGTTGTGATGTATAACGACGCTATGACGCGACAGTTTCAGTACGGCGTGTTTTATGCCTATGTGAAGCTGAAGGAACTGGAGATCAACAACCTCCAATGGATTTCGGATTGCGTTGTGCAGCAGATGAGGAATCGCCTGCACGAGTACGTAAACATTATACCACAGTAGAAGAAAACTCGCATTAACGGCGGACACCAGAACCACGGCGGCAATACTGAGTGAGGCTTGCCACTACCAGCCGAACATCAGGGTTGATTGTTGTTTAGGTTACTTTTGTTTTCTTGTGCCGTGTTCCTGTTTGTTCTCTCCACCTTTTACCGTGTTTTCTCTTTTCCGACCTCTTTTTCTTTCGTTCAACCGCGTGAATGACACAGAGGGGTTTGCTTACGCGCGACAAGAAGCAGTGCTTTGTGATAGACGAGACTACCACTGCTATGCGTTCATCCATTTTGTCTGGTGCACTCGCCGAGGTTTAAGCTTTGGTGCGATTTTGAGAGTTTGTGTTTTGCTATCCCTTGGCCACCGAAAACAACGCGGCAAACCCGTTGGGGCATCGCGTCCACGCGTAGTTTTGTGAGTACAGCGACTAGGCGCTCTCACTGTACTGAAGAGAGTATTACTGGTCGTCTCCGCCACACGGAACGGGTGACACGTGAGATTTCGTCTTTCCTTCTCGTTTGCATTCCTGTAGGTGCCTTTGGTCTTTGTAGCTCGGCAGCATGACGACACAGCTACGAGCGCAAACGTCGACGGAGAACCGCTGGCGGTTCATGATAAGGATGGCGGTCTTGGGTGTCCTGGCCCTTTGTGGTATATTCCTGCTTGCATTTGCTGTAACCTCCCCGCAGGCCATTGTTGATGGAGGTGGTGCTCGTCTGGCAAGCAAGAGTTTTAGCCCCAGGCGGAATGGTTTTCTGGATGGCCCGTGGACGATGGACAACAGGGCGGTTGCGGATTTCCTCGTCCAACCCAACTCCGTGAAACGCACTCTGCCGCAGCCGGTAGGAAAGACGGAAGACACGCCCACAAAACCACCGTACTTCGAGGCCATCCAGACAGCAACTTCCCACCAACCAAAGTTCTTTGCCGTCACGACTGAGCGCATCCCTGGTGTCCCTCAGGGGGAGCTAAGAGCGACAATTGAGGCCCACTGCGAACTGATTCGCGAAACGGTGATGGAGAAGTGGTTACCGCTCGCGCGTAAGGAAGCCGATGGTGTATACCGCACGCACGTTGCATTTGTAGGAGATAGCCATGGAAAGCAGCTTCAGTGGAATATTGCCCGGGATCTGGGTGTGTGCGTGAGAGGCAGATGGCTGGAGTGGCAGAATCGAGTTGCGTGCGAGGTGCCCTTCGCCAGTACCTGCGTCAAAATCATTTACCTTCCAGAAGTTGAGAAGAATCGGTCCTCCTTGGAAACGCCGGGCAGACAACTAACGTTCTCCTACCACAAAATACCTTTCAGCAAGGCAACAGCCAAAGCTCTGGCGGCTGCTTACGCTCCGCTGTATCGCGATAGCAACTCATCGGACTACACTCCGCTAATGAAGAACGGGTTCTCCACCGACTCTGTCGCTGTCTTGCGGAATGGGGAACGTAAGCATATTGGGAAGCGGGTCCCAGGGACGTGGTTATCACCGTCGTTGAAGCTGCGTGCGCCAGACGCGCTTGTAATCTCTTCTGGGTCGTGGGATGTACAGCACTCTGAGGTAATTTGGAACGGCTACGACCTTTACAGTGAGGATGTCTACGCGCGTCCCGACTTCGGCACGTACTTTCTCAATCTTGTGAACACCCTCGGCGCGACGTTGCGTGCGAACTACTCGGTACCAATGCTGGCGCTGTTCAAGGCGTGGAGTAGTGCGTGGGGTGAGGAGCGATTTCGCAGCGGGAATTTGTCTACTCTGGAGCTTGGGTACGCACCGCCGAGGACCGTGACGATAACTGCCCCGCCAAAAGTCGACTGCAGCGGGTTCTATTTTAGGCATGGTCGGCTCGCGCGCCACTCCCTACACATGAATCAAACCAGGATCGACTACCGCATCTTCTTACGAGATCCCAACCGATGTGAAGCCTTATTGTATCCCATTGAGGCCGTTATTCGACGGGTTCTGCGTGATACGTGGGTGGACAGCCAACCGCCTGTGGCGGCGGAGGAAGGCCCCTCGGCGTTTCGGCACAACTTCATTGATTGGTCTCTCGACGAGAATCCGTGCACAAGAACCGATAGCACACATTTGGACCACCTCTCTCCTATCTGTCGAGCCTATGTCACAAAGGTGTTTTACGGACAGTTCTAACTTTTCCTTTCTTGGTGTCTCTCCTGTTTCTCCCCCCTTCCCGCTGTACTCCTTTTTTTTTTTTCTTTTTGTCAGCTAGGGTGAAGCGGAAAAGTAAACTCCCGTTTCTCTCATCCCTCCCTCCACAAATTGCGCGCGACGAGTGTCTTATTATCTTCCTTAACTAGTTCCTGTGACTCTTCCTAGGATTCCATCGCCTGTGACGACGAAGTTGCGCGCGCATGGGCGGCTCAGCGCGACATGGCTACACAGTTGCAGAAGAAGTTCCTTGTCGTTTTGGGCTGCGGCAGGTTGCACGCACTACCCATGATTGATTGTTAGTTTCACAGTTTTGTGTATAGCCATTGTGTCCGACGACTCGTTTCCATCGCGTTGTGCCGACTCCGTTGGAAAGAAAGGGACGAACACGCACATACTTAAACAGTAGAAGTGGTTACAGTGAACAAGCAGCCGTCTTTGGCTGTCGGGGAAACAGCAGGATTCCCTAAAATCTTTTCTCAACCTGTCTGTTTTCCTTCTCCTCCGTCCGGTTCTGCTGTCCGCAGAAGGATACCGTGCCAACCCCAGCTGTGTACAACGATGCGATACTTGGAGCTCCTGTCGTCGATACCTCTGACGGCCTTTGTCTCTGTTTCTTTATAGTTCTCGTCTATCAAGGAAGCGTACCTACTTCGTTTCCTCATTCACTACATCTTCCTCCTCACCAACGCCCATTTCGCGACACCAGTTTCTCCAAATGCGCTACAGACCACGACCCCCGGCACACAAGGCCTTCACCTCGCAGTTTTCGTCGCGGCGCATCTATGCACTGGCGATCGCACTGGTTTGTGGAGTTACCGTGGCATTCGTCGCGGGCTTCTTCTCCCCACACATTGTCACAACGCACTTGGATGATTCGGACCCTTACGAGGACATTGGATCCTTGCTTCCGGAGGAGAGCGACGGCGGCTCTAACAGCGAAGCAGGCTTACTGCCGTTGTCGGCGTCCCCGTTGCCCTCGCGACCTATTGAGGCAGTACAGTCGCTCACCTCCTTTCTCCCACGCTTTGATCGGATACGCGGGGTGAGACCAGCACCCGCCTTACCTGAAGAGACCCAGAAAGTTGTTCGGGGTAGCTGCCAGCTCATTTGCGACACGGTGCTGAGGAAGTGGCTGCCACTTGCTCGCAAAGAGGCCGATGGCGTGCATCGCATGCACATAGCCATGGTTGGCGACAGCAACGGGGAAAAGATCCGCTTGGGTATCATCGAGGAAGTCCAGGAGTGTATGAATGGAACTTGGACGCAAAGCGAGATCAATCTACCCTGCGAGGTACATTTTGCCAGGAGGTGCATCGTTGCCAGGTTTCGTCCGGACATCAACCACACCGAGCACCCCCAGCTGGCCCGCGGAGTGGAGATGACGTTTTCATACCACAAAACCCCTCACAGCAAGAATACCGCACAAACACTGGCGACGGCCTACTCGCCCCTGTTCCGTGGAACGAGCAACCCCGAGTACGAAGCTCTTCGCCGACCTGCCTTCTCCACCGACCTCTACCCTATCGTGCGGGACTCAAATTCCACTCACTTCGGTAAGCCTGCTCCAGGCACGTGGCTGTCGCCAACGATGCGCCTGCGCGCACCTGAGGTGCTGTACATTACTTGCGGGACGTGGGACGCGGCACATCCCGAGCCCGTGTGGGACGGGTACGAACTGTATAGCAAAGACTACTACCGGGAGCCGGGCTTTAGCACCTTCTTCCCACGGCTGCTGCGGGACTTTGACGCGACGCTGCGGGCGAACTTCAGTGAGCCGATGCTGGCGCTGTTCAAGG